>JRHT02000020.1:0-270895 GCA_011800875.2 Suillus brevipes Sb2 | reverse complement strand
AAAGAGCCTCTGCAATGAGAGACCCACGTCGCCAACCTCTTCATGGCACTCAAGGTCAGTGAGCACGTCATGTCCACCAGTTTACACCCAGCTGCGGATGGACTTTTCGACATCGAGTGGGCTGTTCGACGACGGCGACAGACTAGGGATCTGGACTCTCAATCGAGCACACCATGTTACCCGGGAATGGCTCCATTCAGCAAAGCCAAAAGATGTTCGATTCTTGGTACCATTTTCGTACGTTGTGCATCTGATGAGAAGTAAATACAAGAAGTTGGAGGTCTCCACAAAGGCAAAAGTAGCACGGGACGGAATCACGTACCGAGTGATTGTCCAAGCCCATGTTACTGTCAACCCTCCCTTTTCACATAACACAAGCAATCCCCTTCAGGCGGCAGTGCGCAGCGAGATCACAGGCATACTTGATGCCAGCGTATTCACGCAACCAAAGTGGGCTAATTGCAGGCAGGGATGCGGACACGCACGTTGCTCGCCAGTTTCTCATTCCAGGCCATCGAGTCCATGAAAGAGAGGGCAGGACCAGTGCGCTCATATCTGAGGCCTCAAATGCCGACAACAGTGCCAGACCTCAAGCTTTCAAGGTTGCACGGTGCATCGCGATTGCAGGGTTGAACATGCGAACAGATAAACAAGATAAACATGGCAAGTTTTTGACTTGGTGATGATGAGAAAGCCATGCTCTCTGAATCCATTTTAATTCAATAAATGCGAACGTCACTAGAAGAAATTGAGTATTGAAGGATACGCGGGACAGGAATACGTCCAAATATCATATATGTATGAACCACCGACCCATCGCTTCTCCAGGAAAGTCGGATGACGCGATAATGGGTGCTAAGACGTCCAATTATTCAGGACACGGCCTGACACTCGAACAGCCGCGTGAGTTATAGGCAGCTATGAGCAACATGGGGAAGGTCTGGCCGTGTCGCCGCACAAAGAAGAGAAAAAAAACGCGATGTGGATTTATATGGGGACCGTGGAAATATTTAGGGCAGGTGCCTCGAGCCTATCGACTATGCTTAAACTTAGAGCATTAATGTATAGACAATATAGCTAGCGAGCAGACAGAGACTCGGTCCTTCTAAATGAGCCCAAATCCTAAAGACGCTAGCCCTACCACTCCTACAGCCGCAGCGTCCTCAACGAATTCCACATATTTGAAGACATGCCCCTTCTCCGCCAATGCCTCAATTATCAACGCCCTATAATCCTCGATGCCAACCAAGCTCCCTCCAAAGCATAACACGGCCTCATTTGCTTCCACTGCTCTTGGCTTCAGACTTGGATCCTCTCCAGGTTTACGGGAGAGCATTGCAATCTGGTCTGCAAGTCCCTCAGCACAGACCTTCAACACATTCAGTGCGAAGGGATCCTTGTCCTTGAATGCAGCCTCAAATACGAGCGGAGCAAGCTGACTCAACCGTTTCTCGCGCGCAACGAGGAGGTAAGATGGAACAGAGGCAGCCGCCTCTGCTGTACTCGGCTCGGGCAAATGCACCACTGGCAGCACCTCTGGGGCATTCTCTACCCCCATGATCCCAAATCGTTCAAGCACCTTCTCTTTGAGGCTACTTGGGGGCAACGGTTCCATCCCAAGCGACGAGCGTGCAGCATCGTACATCATCTGACGCATAGTCTCGCGGCCTACATGAAATCCTCCGCCTTCGTCTCCTAGAATCCATCCCCACCCACCAGTCCGTGCAAGCTCACTCAACATGCCTGAGGGTTCGTGCTGAAATGAAACGACACAAGATCCTGTACCGCCTATCGCAGCCACAGCGTGCTTGATATCAGGATGAAGCCGAAGTGGGGCAGCAAGAAGATGTGTATCGTTGGCCACGACTAAACGTGGACCCAGGGGTATCCCGAGGAGAGCGGAGAGTGCTGCTGAGGCGTTGGCGACTGCAGCCAGGGAGTCAACGCCGGAGATACCGAACCACGCGGACGCAAATATCTCAATGTCGGGAGGAAGGGAAACAGGGTCATTAGACGGTGGAGAAACGCAGGTCTTCAATGCATTAGATACTGCTACGCGAACAGCATCTGTAAATGCAGCCGCAGACATGTACGCAAAGTTAGATGGGCCTCCAAGGGCGCGCCCGAGGATTGTACCAGATCTGTCTGCGATGACAGCAGACGTCTTGGAACCACCACAGTCTACACAGAGGAAAAGCGACATGATGCTCTTCAAACACGTCAGTATGCGCGGTCAGTATCGGAAGTATTGAGCGCCTACCACGATTGGCACTTGGGAATGAAAAGATGGAAGATATAACGAACAAAGATGGCCACCTGGAGTACCTACACCTATATATGAGCGGCAATTGAGCCAAGCTGGAGAGCAGCGAGCGACCTAGCTAGCAATAGGCTGTGGGCGGGAGCAGAGACACCCGAATTTGCACATATATGTAGCACATGGATCTTAAGCTTAAGGTTTGGGCATAGCTATTTTGACGCGGTCCTGCCGGGCTTGCCGCGGCACTGATGGGCATTGACGCGGACGCGCCAGTTCAAGCGTTCCTATGGGTCTACATTCGACTCCCAGATCAAGTTGCACAAGTTCATGGCCATCCCTTCGTTATTTGATTCATCATAGGGTCGTCTACTAGCCAACGACTATTTTCTTTTCTTACCTCCCTCGACCCTCTGCGAAGCACGTCGACGTTTTCCTCAGTCGGCAGCGAAGGGCGACGGTTTCAGTGGCACAATGTCTTCTTCAGCCAGCAGCGAAGGGGCCTCAACTTCGCATGACTTGTCTGAAGATGTGGTGTGAGAGTTATCGCTGATTAAGAAGCCACGCTGTCAATGAAATATGTCAAACCTATCGAGTAGAGCAAGTAATATCATCCTCACTTGAAGTCCACACTCGCTTAATCTCTCATTCATTAGGATATACTGTCATAAGCCCATTTATTACGACTGGTTGAAACACACCTAAGCTACACTAACAGCTGAAGTGCTGACGCGCAGGTTTCTGACAAGGCGTAGTAGGTGTGACGAGGCATTTTTGCGCCTGTGACGCGGCACTGGCACGGCATGTGCTATGCTTGACGCAGCATGCAAGTGGGCCTTGACGTGGACGTGGCATATGAAAGTATAGAAGTTGACATCAGTGTCGAAGCTATCAAGATAACATTGGAGAGAACTTATCAAGTGTTCAGAAGTGCTTGATCCAGTCTGAGTACAGCATGGTTCGGGCAAGGGTCGAGGCTTGTTAACTGGGACCGTACAATGAAACGAGACTTTACACTGCGTCTGAAAACCAACATTAGATCAATGATTGGAGGCGGTGCGAGACAGACGCAAACGACAATGGTATGAGTGCGGAGGACAAGCAACTTATATACACATATTGATCATGAACGAGGTTTAAAATTCATTAATATTGCGAGTCATGGATTGTGACAAGTGCCGCGTCACGAGCGCGGCAGGACCGCGTCCATCTTGTTCGGTTCAACTTACGTATTTGGTCACTGTAGCACTCTGATCTAAGGAAACATTTCAGATCAAATGACGATGTCTTGCTCTCAGTACTAAACGATTCAGACTCCATACGGTACTACAGTGGGTGTAGTAATGTACATATGTATGTAGCATCTTTGCATTTTCTAGATTACTTCCTCCATTTCCGTACATCATTACGAGCTCTAACAGACAATCACAATGCTCAAGAAGAACAAACGCGAAACAAGAAATCATACTCAAACCAAGCGACTAGGAGATCGATCATCGCCTTCCGATATGCGTCCCCGCAAGCTCTTTCTCAAGTGCATCGCTAGGGTCATCCATGACGGGCGACGGCGGGCGCTGAGATGGCGCGGTGTAGCCAGATGTCGCGCCATGTATGGGGCCGTACTCCTGTACCGGCGAGCTTATAATCTCGTCTCGAGAGGGGATGGGCAGACTAAATAGTTGAGTAATCAGGTTCGCAATGAAGAAGAGGAAAGAAGCGCCAGGATAATACTGACCTGTCTTGTCTCTTGATCTGGCCCGTGGCCCTCGCCTGAGCGCGCACCTCGGCACGGAACGATTGGACCTCCTCGATGATGAGCCTCTTCATTCCCTCGATGGAGTCTTCTTCCTCGAACGAGAAGTCAAATTTCTAAAGTGTATCAGCTCAATTTGAGCACCTTGTCCTTCAAACGGGAAATCAAACTTACGGTATCGCAGATCGGCTCATCGGCGGGATCGTGCCACACCTGCAGATACGGGTGGTTGAGCGCAGCCTCGCAGCTGATACGCTTTGCGGGGTCGAAGCAGAGCATCTGCTGCAGGAGGTCGATAGCGAGTGGGTTGGCGTGCGGGTAGAGTGTCTGGAAAGGGACGCGTGGCTTGATAGGGAGAGAGCGAATGTAGTCTTGAGCCTGTGTGATCTGGGTGAGCTGAATATATTGGCGAGTTTGGCAGAGCACATACCCTTGGAGATCCGACACGGCGAAGGGTATCCTCAGAGGGCGTGCCGAGGTAATGAAGGATCTGGTTCAGTTGGTCGACATAGCTATGCAAATTATCGATAGTCAGTATAATTGGTCGATCTAATGCATGCGCAAATTGCCCATGATGAAGTAGGAATGAACGTACTCCCGTCCTTTGAAAATCGGCTTGCCACCCAAGAGCTCGGCGAGAATGCAGCCGACAGACCAGACATCAATAGCTGTTGTCTATGGGTATCGTGGTCAATTAGTATGAGACAACGCTTTAGCAGCTACAATCAATAATGACGAGGATAACGACGGGACGGAAAGGAAAGGAAAGTAGCACACGCACATAATTCGCGAAGCTAAGCATGATTTCTGGCGCACGGTACCATCGTGTCGCGACGTACTCCGTCATGAATCCCTGGTTTCCGGCGCTCTTGCTCGTGCCGCCACCGGGGGTAAAGCTAAATATGACGTCAATTTGGTCTTAAAAGCCCATATATATAATCGAGAGACGTGCGCACCCTCTAGCAAGTCCAAAGTCGCAAATTTTGAGCTCGCAGTCTGCGTTGACGAGAAGATTGCCGGGCTTGAGATCGCGGTGGAGCACATTGGCGCTGTGAATATATTTAAGTCCGCAGAGGGTTTGGTAAAGGAAGGACTGGAAGTGTGCGTCGGTGAGCGGCTGTCCAGACCGGATCTGTGTGCGAACGCCGTCGGTTTTTGAGTGTCAGATTAGCCAGGAGTGGGAAAGGACGCACGATGGCATGAAGATCAGCTTCCATCAATTCTTCCTAATGTAGGAATCAGTGGGACCAAAGACGAATAAATGGGCGAACTGACATAAAGATAAACTTCATCAAAATTCATGTTGGCTTGGAAGACGATATCCATGTCGTATAGGCATGTGATCTGTAGAGGAATGTGTAAAATGTAGACCTAAAGCACACATGGTTGGCTTACGTTCTTGTGTCCCCTAAAATGATGTAACAATCTGATTCGGGATATGATCAGTGTTGTATTCGGGGCGAACTTGATTGTACAGCACACCTAATCTCTCTCAAGCATCGCTTGGTGAGGATCCGCTATGGTACAGCACCTGATTAGCCTAGTTCAAAGTGAACAAGCAGAGATGGGCACCTTGGTATTGATATTTGTGATCTTCTTGATCGCACATCCCTCGCCTGATCGGCGGTGGCGAGCAGCAACGACACAACCGTACGCGCCCTGGCCAAGCTCCTTGACGAACTGGTACTCGCCGTCGACGATGAAAGTGCTATTAAGCGCGGTGAAGGTGTGTCGCGAGATCGGCTGGCGGCTCATTGCTGTATCAATTATTAAAGCTTGGAATTCAATTTGAAGGGTCTGATGGAGCTCAGATAAGCCCTGCCAAAGGTGGTTGAGAGAGAGAAGAAAATTCTATGCTCGGTGTCACTGCGGAAGGGAGGGAGGGTCAGGGTGTAACATGTACAGGATATTGATTCAGATCACACCAAACATGTCCATACATGAAGATTCCGTGGTTGTTCCCTGCACTGCATGTATGACAATAGATTCACCGGCTGGCGCTCGATGGAATACAGGTCTTGAACAAGTTCAATTTGGCCTGTTGGAAGGAAAGTTTACTGCTGCATGTATTTCTGACGGAATAAGTCCAACATTACATTCATACGCATGTTCGACTGGATCGATACTGTATTGAATTCACCTCTATCGGTTTA
Organism: Suillus brevipes Sb2; assembly: GCA_011800875.2. NCBI lineage: Eukaryota > Fungi > Basidiomycota > Agaricomycetes > Boletales > Suillaceae > Suillus > Suillus brevipes. The sequence goes on along the minus strand of JRHT02000020.1, from coordinate 264,732 downwards.
CTTGTATCTTGCAGCTGGCTATCAGGAGTAGGTACCGTGACTAGCTTAGCAACATCAAAATATTACGTTCATATTTATTTCGGGAATTACCGGGCGGCATTTGTATGATAATGTCCCGGTTCAACATGTATTTACAGTCGATACTGGCAACTTGGAGCGATGGTGTACGGACAAAATTCTTGGTGCATCACCCCAACAAAAAGTCAACGATTTTCCAACGAATGTCATGCTCAAGGTTACCCTAAGTACTCGCAAAGCGCCCATCGACCCCCAAAATAGCAATCTATAACTGTACAAATAGCTACACGTGCGCAGCAGGAGAGCGTCAATTCGGTAAATAGTTATTCTAGTTGCTCATATCGTCAGTGTGTTTGGTGGTTGCGAAGCCGACTTGGTTGTTGGTGGAGTCGAAGACAGAGTAGTGGCGTTGCCTGTATAATAAGTTGTCAGTCATATGCCAACCAAAGTTACTTAAACACCAACAAAAATGCGTAACCGTTGATAAAGTCCAATCCAGAACCGGACTCGCTACCGATATCGGAAACGATAAGGTAGATGCTGCTACTGCTGCCGCCTATATCACCGTTGAGGGAACGCGGCCAAATTTGGGCGTTGGGCGTTAGATCGTAGGCTTTGCCACCAATCTTGAAAGTCAGAGTTTGCAGCTGAGCATACTGACTAGATGTGATCATCAGGAGACCAGTAGTCTCGTCCATCACAGCACCAGTGGCAGTCTGGTACGCGTTGAATGCATCTAACATTCTCCAATCAGTGTGGGACGACCATTTATGAACGACTTATCCTACCAGAGGCAATGAGAACAAGAGTCGTGCCGGTGTCGACAATACCAGCAGTCTCAGATAAAATGGTGGAACGTCCGTAGGAAATGGACTGGTCGATGCCCCAGTAATAGCTAGCAGGTGACGTAGTCGTGAGAGGGACGTAAGTCAGTGAGCTCGTTATTTTTGAGTTATCGTGTCCACCAAAGGTGAGCTCGCCTGCACTGTCAGAATCAGCAGAAGGAACAAAGTAGATTCCGAGTGCCCCAGTGCCAATTGAACCTTGGTTGTAGAGGTTGTCTGTGACAGTGGGGACTGTCTCGAAGTTGGAAACGGTGCCCTGCGTCAGGTCAGTCGGTCCGACTCCGAGAATTCCATCCACTCCATCGAAGCCTTCTGTGATGTTCGCAACTCCGATGGATTGTTCCGCAATGACCAGACGAGTGCTCAAAGTGACGGTGTCCGTGTATTCCTTTCCGGAGAAACTACCCGAACCATAAGACACGGCCTACAAGGTTGCCGTGAGCAACTTTTTATATAATAAAAAGGTATAAAACGCGGCATACAACAGTGTTACCAGTATCCATGCTAGTCATAGTGGGATAGTATGGGGTGTTTGCACCCAGCCAGGTGTTGGAACTACCCGTATCGATGAGGAGTGTGTCTAAAAACCGTCTAGTCAAAAATTATCTGAGCCAGATGTCAATTAATCTTACACTCAGTGGCGGGGCTGCCGACACCAACTTGAGCAGTGTAAGTAACGACAGCGTTACTTATGCTGAAAGAGGATCTTTCAGCACGCTTGCCCGTGGAACCAGCCTGCTTCATCGCCTGAGCGCGAGCCCTGTCGACAGCAGCGACATTAACAGCACCCCTGGCGTTTAACCTAGCGGCAAAGCTGAGGGTTGCCTTGCCAGCGTCAGGGCGCAAAGGAGATGCGTCCGCAGAGGACCACGCGACAAAGAGGATCGACAGGAAAGCTTTTGAAGGGAACATCATTCGTTCGAAGGCCGAGTGAGAGATAGGATCAGCTCGAATTCAAGCTTCAATCACCAAAAGACTTTATACGAGTTGGCCCCCAACTGACCATGTGATATTCGCAGGACGTTCAAATAGTTTAATTCAATGTCTGAACTGACACCAGAACAAGTTAGATAGCATCGTGATCAAGTAGGTTGCCTACCATATTGGCAAGAACCGGCATAGATAACATCCTTTGAAGCAAGGTTCTAAGCGCTACCAAGGAAACATTCCGCCCTGTGAGATGGAGATAGCAGAGAACATATGATAATGTACGAACTTGAATGCTTCTGGTATGACATGGCAATCTTTTGCCTGTATCCAGCCTGGAGAAATATATCAGCTCACGAGTCAAAAGCGAAGACATACCATAAACCAAACCGTTCCAGGGGCTCTCTAAAATCATTCATGCCCAAGCCATGATTCCAAAGCGTTGCGACCCGGAGACCCCTAGCGCATTTACGTCTGATACGATTGGACAAGCAGACAATGCCATGGGGTGAGCATAGTAGAGCATGGTGGAGTATATTCGGCACGTTCAATTCCGCCACAAATTATGGACATACTCTGGTTTTCACACAAATTGCCAAGCTTGGTGCGGCACTATAATGTCTCGGGAAAACTTGGGATCATATGAATTTCCATCATAACTAGATAAGGAGGAAATTCGGAAATTGGCAACGCACTTCCTACAAACTAAGTTCTTTTTCTTTGTTTATGAGACTGCTTTCAACCAGTATCCCTCCAGGCAGACCATATGATAGACAAGAAGACAGCACATAACGGGATAGTGACAGTGGATCGTCGTCGGTGCTAGCACGCCGTTGAGCACAATGGACGGTTGATGGACGGTTAGGCTTGGGTTGGACCTACCGAAGGTGTATGGTGTAGTGCTGCCAGAACAGGTTTCACATAAACCGAATTGAATTTCAGTCAACCAACCATGCATGCATGATCATCGAGTCAAGAACTTGCGGTTTTCGTCGAGTACACACTGCACAACACAGAATTCAGGGATTTGGCCAGTCTGGGACAACGTCTGGGCCAAAGTATGGGCCGAGGTATGGGACATGCTGGCAGTCAACGGCACATCGAGCGGAGTTTAATATCTGCTCGCTGTCTTGAACATGCCTCCTAACATCCCGCCAATATGATTGGCATGCCGCATGATTAAGCTCCGCCTTAACTCTTAAGCCCACCCATCTCCCTGCCCGCCCACCTCCTTACCCGCTGTCGGGGGCAGCCATGATGCTGATAGTATGTGGCTGAGGCTGGATGATGTCATCCTTGGGGAGGCTGGCATATCGAAGGAACCGGCTGAGATCGATGTGGGACATGGCAGCGAGTTTGAAAAAGGCTCCCTACGCCCATCGAGCTAGGTTGAAGTAAAAGCTTCGGCGCTGTTGCAGACAACGAGCAAGCGTGAGAAACAGTGACGGACAGTAGAAACCTTTACACTCCGCTTGGTGGTGCCGATGCGCCTGCCGTGTCCCAGACTTTGGCCCAGACTTCGTCCCAAACCGGCCGAGATGCCCTCGCACAACATTGAGCATTCTTGTAATTACGTAACGTACACCGGATGCAAATTCACTCTTCAACCCGACCTCATCAGATCTGAAGACCTCAGACCTGAACTGAAAACAAGATGGCGCTTTTTTTATAATTTATGACATTGCGTTCCAGTTCGCAAATACCCCAGATGATTGCAGTATGAATTATACTAATTCAGACGAGACTGATGAGCCCCCGGGTGGCTAGGGCAACGACTATCCATCAACTACTTGCGCATCAATCCGAGATGTCCTCTTTGCAACTTCACCACAAATCCATTCACATCCTCAACCTCGAGATTATTGATAGCATACTCTCGATGCACGACTCTTCGGCCGTTGATTTGGTCCAGGGCGAGTTTTAGGTCTTCCTCAGGTCCACAATAGTCCTGGTCACTTTTTGGATTGGTATGCTTGAATGTCTTCGAGATAATGCTCTCAATAGCGTGCGGATCCATGAGTGGGGCCGTAACATCGAACATATATTTTGGAAGACCTTCTTTCGAAGCGGGTGCAAGGTGCTCAGGCGACGTGGGGTTAAAGCACTTGCCGCAGAACTCCAATGCACTTTGAAGCTCTTTTTCACTCAACTGGCTCCCCATCTCCGATGCACCCTGGATTACTGTGTGCTGACAGTCAGCATCTTTGACATTGCCCATACTATACAATGATAATAGTACCTGGTCGAATGGCAGCGAATGCCCGATCGTAATTATCCTCATCAACGTCGCTCAGGATATCGAGATCCGTCGATTGTATCTGTTGATAGGCGCTCATCACCACTATCTGGAATCTATGCAGGTTACGTTGCACATGGTACTCTGGTCAGCAAGAGCAAATCCATCTTCTTATGGGCAAACCTTGTGTAACTCAACGAAAACCTCTTCGTGTGCCATGCGGCTGCTTCGACTTCTGAACAATCTCCTCGGACTGCGGCGCATATAGACACTGCTGCAGATAGTGCGGAGGTCATTGCAAGGTGGATCCCGGAGGAGAAGAATGGATCTATGAACGCTGAAGGTTCGGGCATCAGCTTCATCATATAGACAAGGGAGATATCAAGTTTGTACCACCAGCGTCCCCGACCAAACGAAAGCCAGGTCCCCCATAGCTCGAAGCGGAGTAACTGAAGTCAGACGCTGATCGTATCAATAGGCCAAGCTGCCCAGATTCTCCCCCAGTAGCCTCCTTTTGCACTAGCATTCCAGTTCCAATGAGCTTGACTAGTGATGGGGCGAGGGATAAGGCAAGCCGATAGCGAGATTCAAGAGAACTGCCTTTCAAATCACGGACTTTCTCGTTATAAATGTCTTGATTCATAACAACGCCGATGGAAGTTGTTCCATCGTGAAGAGGAATAAACCAGGCCCATCCGGATTCATCTGGTGCACATGGGCTCAATTAACGCACTCTCACCATTGACAACACGATGCGTACCTCTCAGTGTTTCAAACCAAGGGGCACCCTCTCTTGAGGTATTCACGCCATATGAACCGACTCCCGTCCAGTAACCCCATAGCGCAATGTTCTTCAATGATGCGTTGAAATGCCGGTTGCGTAAGTATTTGGTTGACATTAGCCCTGAGCGCCCGGATGCATCAACCAGATAGTCGAATGAAATCACCCCGGTTTGTCCATCTGCAGCACGTAACCACTCGGCAGTCACAGGCCTGGAAGACTCGGTTGCAGAGAAGCGGAAGGATTTCACACTTGTTTGTTCAAACACCTTTGTTCCGCAGGATGTCGCGTGGTCAAGCAACATCTTGTCGAATGCCGAGCGCACCTAACTGGAGCATTGACTTTCAAGCAAAGAAAAGATGTCAAGTACATACCACGTTCCATGAACTGTTGGTATGCCCAAGCATAACGAAATCCGTGTCTGGAAGCAGGTAAGTGCGTCTCTTCGGCCCATTGCTGTCATCACTCACATCCTTCCCGTTTGAATTGATTGAATTTCATTGCAGCTCCAGGCTATTAATGACAATGTATCATTGGACCCTCGGGCATTATTCAAGAACACTTTGGCCGCACCTTGTGCTTGAACCCCATCTCGATCAATTTTTGCTCCGCATCAATGAACCTCAGGTAGTGACGAACTGAAGGAATTAGGCTCTCTCCGATGTGATACCTAGTATATGATGAGCGTCAAGGGGGATGCTGGAATATTTTGGACACATCTTTTACCGAGGGAACTGGGCAGCCTCCAACAACACCACGTCGAGCCCTTCCCTGGCAAGGGCCGAGGCAGTATAGCTGCCAGAAGGACCTCCGCCGACGACAAGAATTTGAGTACGCTGCATAGTGGCATTGATGTCAGTCCTGCTAGCGTCGAATGAGCTAAATGACCAACCTTTGGTATCTGTGAGGCCATCGAACGCTACAAGAAATCTACAATATTGTTCACCGATGCTTTGAGCTTTTGTGAGCAAGTACTAGCACGAAAGTCACGGTCGAGTCTCAATATAGCAAAAATATAAAAGAATACTTCCCGAACCACTGATCCAGAGTCTGAGAATACGTCACCAAGCTTCTGCTAGAGCACCTTTATAGTGACGGTAAAAACTAAGTAGGGCATTTGTTACTCAGAAGGAATAACCGTCTTCCTAGAATACCGAGTACCTATGTCCTTCCGATTGGCAGCGACTCGGAGCTTGAGTTGCATGCATAAACAACACTAGTAGTTCTGCATATGCCTTTTATGACTGCACTCGATGCACTGTCGCTGCGAGCAAATAGGAGCAAACTTGGGTGACAACGTATGCGGTATGTCGAAAACTACCAGTGGAAATACTGGAGCGCTTACTGCAGTCTTAGATGGAGAATAATGGAAGCTCCGGTCGATGGCATTTTCCCGACATCCTTTAGTATGTGTTGACGCCGCAGTGGGATGGACTCTTGGCAGTCGAAAAGACCAGTAAAGCATCCCCGATATTGACAGATCCGACGGGTAGGGACGACTATTGTCGTCCGTCTACGGTCCGTCTAGGGGAGACTGGGTGAATGCGTCACCATGCCTACCTCAATGTACATGACCGTTGCTTATGCGACACATGTGGGGTTTGCTGAAAAGCAGTGAATTGAAGGTTGTTCGACTCTGAAAACGCTCAGTCAGTATCTCGAAAGCCGAAACCCATGTTTCGTTGAAATAAACTCGTGAGAAAACGTAAAGTCATGTGCGAAAATAAGCTACAAAGCACAGCGATCAATCCCACCGCACTTGCTGAGCAAACTCCCTGATGCGAGAGACAAAGCGATCCTCTACCTCATGACCAGCACCAGTGGCAACTTTCAGAATGAGCTCATTCAGACCTGTCGACCCAAGAATGTCAACGTGATCTGACGTATTTGCTCCGCCCCGAGGGATGTTGGGAGCGGGTTGATGAGGAAGCTGTATTTGAGGGTATAAGGAATATCGCAAGATCACAGAGCGTCGCCGACGTACCTCAACAGTGGTTACTTTGATTCCTCCTGGATTCCATCTTGGTCTCTTCCAGCCTTCTACACACATCGCTCCCAGGCTCAATAGGCTAACGGTGCCATCCCCTTCACCCATCTTCACGCCATTACGCACCTAAAATCGACATACATATGACGTAAGATGTGATTAGAATCGCCAACTTACCTTGGGCGTTGTGGTCTCATGCGTGTAATCAGCATCAATCCAGTTCGCCCTGGAAAATGACGTGTCTAATGGTGTGCGTGGTGCATTGTTGCATTTGTCGGTAGGGTCAGTGCAAGTTGAATACTCAACCTCTCCAAACGATTCCTCGTTATCATGTGGCCCGTGAGCATACCAGTATGATCTCTTTTGCAGAATTTAGTACTGTAAGATGCGACAGAAAAACCTTGGGGAGCACCTCAGTTTCTTTTCCATGACCGTAAACACAAAATATCTTCATAGAAGGCGCATTTGGCAGCCTAGGGCAACTCATCAGTTTCCAATCAAGAGGTTCATGATAAACAACACACTGCACTTCCAAAGGGTTTGACCATTTCCTCGGATCTCGGGCATTCTTCTTGAGCACATTTTCATTCCGCTCGATACCGAACGAGTAGTTGGTCCATATCATTTTCTGTCTCTTTGTGAGCAGCATTTCACAGAAAAGACACAGTAATTATCAACCTGGAATGTTGACGGAGTACGCTCCAAAATCCATGTGCTTGCGTCATCAGCCGTCATATTCTTTGTTGGCTCGATATTTGGGGTGGGATGCGCAGAAAGTGGTATGGCTGCCCGCCTGAACGCAATCAGTTCGCCATGAGTATGTGATGACCCAGGGTCGTCATCAGGTGCCCAGTTGGCATCGCCCCAAACATCCGTTCCTCCCTGTTAATTGTTGCAGAGGCACTCAGCCGAAGACGATGGTCTCACTCACCTTAATCCACATACTTGCACTGCCAGCCCAACTACAGAATAGCTTCTGCCGCTCCTTTCGCGAGAAAAAGCGCTCGAGCACTTCAGGGTATCGTCAGAATATCACCACCAAAACCTGAAAGGTCCCGAACCGTATGCGCCAGCAGGATTCATCTGCACTGTGTCCTTCATTTCGCCAGACAAGAAAGCAGCCATAGCTTTTGCCTTTCACAATCACAACAGCTCATGAGCGTTTAACAAACAATTAAACAATGAAACAATTACCACGCCCTGGAAATGCAATTAGTGATCGTTAGTCGAAGAAATAGATAACTTACGAGATGTGTGCCTGCGATGGTAATGTAGGATTCAATGTGATTCTGAGTAGAGTTTTGAACGGTCTTGTGTTATGAGGGGGCCAGGAGCTGACCTCTACCCAATCTGATCCACCGCCTCCGTGTTCGGGAGACTCGACCCATTTGAAGCTACAAGTAAGAGGTCAAAAAGAAATCGTCAACCGAGCAGATCTGGGACCTACAAGTACTTTCAACGCATGATCAGTTTCACAACAGGAACTATCTGAGAGGGCTCGACTTACCAGCATCACCTAAAAGTACTACGATCGATAATGTGACAGAGACAAAAGAAATTGGGACATACTGTGCTACCCATTGAGTGCGCAGCAATGACGGTCTTCTTGCCTTGGCGTTTCCTGTCATAGAATATGAACTTGTCTGATGCAATATTCAAATTTGTGGCACCGTACTTGAACCCTTCTATTGTATATTTCAACTTTGAGAAGTACCCGTCTCGTTCTTCCAGGTTCCACATGGAAAGCCTCCAGTCATATGGAGCTAAGTGAAGATTGTTCGTGTCATAGTTTACTACAGCAAGATTCTCCACGATCTTGGACCTGAATATATGCTGTCACTTTCAACGCTCAAAAGAACATCGCGTTATGAGAGACACACCAAAGCCAATACCCAGTCATAAAGCTACTTGCGGCACCTATCCCCTCTGCGGCTCGAATTTTGGCACCCGGAGGGTCGAGACCGGTGACGGGATCGAGCATCATCGCTGAAATCCACTTTTCACGATTGAAAATCACTTGCGAAACCATATTGAAGCCTCCCCAGAGTTTTTCGCGGAAGAAAGCTCGATACTCTGGCGAAGTAGACCAAGATTCCAAACCCTAATTGCGCATTAGACATCAATTAGACGCGGATTAACGGTTTGACTTACGGTGGATACAATTCCAGGTACGAGCACGATGGGATAGTGCGCTGTCAAGCCTCGCGCCTTCATTGCCTCCCCGACCTGAAACTCGCGTCCGTCATTGTTCAGCTTCCAAACTTCTGGGATATTGCTCCGAAAACGTCTCCATTCTAATTCAACTCGCGAAAGATCAATATCTGGTATTTTGAGCGAGATATCGTATTCTTCCATGATGAGAAGCAGGTTACTGTGAATTTCTTGCAAGTCTGAAGGTTGAATGAGGATGAAGCCCAATAATATTCCAACTGTGAAACAATGTCATCCAATCTCTGGAGATAGTGTGTAAATGGCATACGTAGGATTCCAAGCGGGAACAAGAAACGAGCTTTGGCGAAGAACCGACGTTCTTTCTGGGGCGGGCCACCATGAGCCATTGAAAGAAGCACTACGCGCCGAACATACCTTCATCTTGTGTATTTGAGCATCGAACATTTTTGCTTGCTGTATAGCTTCCAATTGCACATCATGCACCAGCTGCGACTCGGACTGGTTCTGTTCCTTTCCAACGTAACTCTCGAGCGAGGGCTTGACCGCTTTTGAATGGCTCGCTGACGAAGTTCTTATCCTTTGCGAAAAGGTAGACATGACTGCGAAAGTTTATAGTAAACACGCTTGCTCGTCGTAAAAGATGATGTGCATGCATCTACCTCCTGTCACGAGTCTACCTGCGTCACCGAGGTGATTGCAATAAGCAAGCAAGCGCAAATTTGATATTTGCGTGAGCAGTCACACAAATGTCACCCTGAGTCACAACATGTCACAGTTTCAAAGTGAGCTCCGAGTCAGAACCTTGAAGCTTGAAGCATGTGAGACTCAGATGGCCATGTGCATCTTACGGATGGGTATCGTATTTATGTAGATGATAGCTGGACCGCCTGATAATCATGTGGAGAGCTGGATTGGCGCTGTACTGCTTCGGCCAGCACAAGTGTAGTTGAAACTCCGTCACGGCACATATCGGCAGGTGATATTTCCGTTGACTTCGGCACTTTCAGCCATCTCGAGCTCGCTCTTCTGCCTCAATTGTGAATCGTGGTTATCGGAAGGGATACTAGTGGCCGAAATGAGTTGTGTTTCACTGATATGAAAATCATTTGGTTGATAAGCCATATGTATAAGAACAAGTACTAGTATATGGCTGACAGCGTCGTCTTGCAACGCAACTCATCATAGGCCATCCCAATAGCAAGATGCCGCTAGATCTTGCTGGCGTTGAACCCTCCAACTCTGCCATACTCGTCGTTGACGTGCAGAACGACTTCGTAAGCGGCAGTCTCGCCGTCCGCGATGCAGAGCAGATCATCAGCACCATCAACGCACTCCTGAAGCTTCCATTCGCTCTTAAAGTAGCCACCCAAGACTATCATCCCGCCAACCACATATCCTTTGCGTGCAATCATGCGGGCAAGAAGGTGTTTGACAAGATCACCATCGTTCCTCCCCCAGAGCTAGTAGCAAGGAGGATGCCCGAGGATGAAAGGCCACTTGAGGCGCTAGAACAGGTGCTGTGGCCTGTTCACTGCGTCCAGGACACAACTGGAGTAGCATTTGTGGACGGCCTGGAGCATGAGGGCCTGGAGGTCGTCCGTAAAGGCTGCGATGTCGGGATCGAATGTTATTCTGCATTCGAAGACCCGTGGGGGCTCACGAACACCGGGCTCAAGGACAAGCTGAAGAACAAGGAGATATCAAATATCTTTGTGGTTGGCATAGCAGGGGATTATTGCGTCAAGTCTACTGCACTTGATGCCAAGAAATTCGAGTTCAGGACATTTGTGATTAGGGATGCGGTCAAGAGCGTGTCTGATGAGGGCACAGAATGGATCGAGATGTCCAAGGCGGGAGTGGAAATCATTGACATGGCTGAAGAGCTTTTGACATCAAAAATATTCTCTCAGTAGCTCATTTACAAGATCGTAGAAGCCGAGCTGATTTAATCATTGTACACGGAATGCCTCGACAGCTCGTCCCTCAAGTTCACCACCCCTATCCCGATTTCCTCCAAAGATTTCTGCATCTCGTCTACATTCATACGAGCATCCACCACCATCTGCACCTGTTTCGAAATGCCACCCAGCGCCGCAATCATTGTGTCCACTGTTTCTTTAGGAAGCATCGTCGAGTCTTTTTCGCTCACCTCCCTAAGACTCGACAGCATCTTGTTCGTGAACGCGATGAGAAGAGGAACTACGTCAGGACACTCGTCGAGTATTCTTGGATACCCCCAAGCTTGTTTGACAAGTAGCGCCTGGTTGTCCGGGCGCGCTACAGACCAAATGTCCCACTCCGGCCAGACGTAATCGTCAGCGCAGGCAATGCGAGCAAATATCAGGACTAGTCGTAGTGAGACTTCTCTGTAGTCTTCTTCATTACGAGACGGCGTATGAAGAGCTTTGGCTATGGAAATGCACCGCTGCATGTGGTGGCAGCTGTCCTGGCGAAGCTGCAAGAGCCAATACTCGTTATTTGCAAGGGCGAAGAGTATTTCCAAATAATGAAGATCGCGCTCTGGATAGACAAATCGATCTGGTGATGTATCACCTGGCGTGATAGTATCGCTCTGGATATTTCCAAAGGTCGCGGAACGCAAGGCTGGGAGGAGTTGGTCGCGCACATCTGTAATATTCACCAGCGGCTCTTTAATAACGTGAGCCATCTTCAGTCCAACGTGTCTGTGAAGAGGAGATTCTGTGTGCTCCATTGCGAGGATAATGCGAGGAACTACCGCAGTTGTTGTCTCGGGAGTGAAGATGGTATCATCAACGGAAAGCATCAGCAGCGCATGTGCAGTTGCAATGTCATTATGGAATTCCGGATCTAGCCATCTGCGGGGAGGAAGATGGGACACAGTGTCCGGATTCAAGTCTGCCTGTGGGGGCCGTGGATGGGGATGGGCTTGGTTGAGATAGTTGAGCAGCACGGAAGCGTCCGAATTTGCCGGACATGAGCCCCAGATCGTAGCAGAGTGCATAACCCCGGATTTGAAAAGGTCATCCATAGTACAACACGCATGAAGGCAGAGTGCTGGGGTAGATGCGTCTTCAATATTTTTAGGCACGGTGGCTTGGAAGACACCAGTGCTCCACATGGCCACCCTGTTGTCTTCAAAATGATGTCTGAATTCTGTTTCACTGGCAAGGCGTGCTAAAGGCTCCAGTATGGCTCTAAAATGCGAGACCTCGTTTGCTGAAAAGGTACGTGACCTTGGTGATTTTGAGAAAATGAATCGAGGGATACGTGAAAATACGCCGGAGCGTGTCGCTTCGGGATGTATGACAGTGGGAATGGGATCATCTTGAATTGCGGCTGTAATATCCGGGCGTAGCAAAAGACCAAGGACACGGGGGAAGATTGTTTCAATGTTGTCACTGCACGCATTCGATGATCAGCCTTTATACACATCGAGGTCAGATCTAGTACCTGTTATCTGTGATTTTAATATCCTCAAGATCGATCGACTGCCAGTCGAGGATCGCGATCATGACATGAAGACATCTTACAATGGTTTTACGGGAAGGAAGTGGACGTGGTCGATCGATGGGCAGCAGCCTGCGGATAATATAGATCGCGAGAGGTTGCAAAAACAAGTGACGGCGATGGTTTTCCCCCTTGTACCATGGCAGTGGCGCCCCGCAAAGGCCGTGCAAAAGAGGATGTAAGAACCATTCAAGAGTGTCGTCGGGTATATCGTCGAGATTGATATCTGGGCCAAGCGCGTCAATGATGTCCTTTCCTTCGGGCACCCTAGTGATAGGCCATGAGCCGCTAACGACGTCAAACCATTGTTGAAGCACAGTAAGCACAAAGCACAACGAGGTTACGTCAGGACTGCAGTGCATATCTACACGAAGTGTTGCTACATCTTCAACGCCAACGTGGCTAAACATGGACGAAAATCGATTCTTGCTGGTGTATGCAGTGAAATACAGAGAGGTTAATGCTTTCGCATATATCAAGACTGAAGGAGATGATGAGCGCCGTTTGAGCCCGTCCTGAATTAGCCTGAAAAGTTTTCCCCAAGCCGCCCATGATCCAGGACCATCAATGGGGAAAGTGACATCGGGAATCCTTTTTGCAGCGGTAAATACGGCGTCGGGATCGAGGGATGTTTGGCAGAGCCAGAGCACCGAACGTGATACATCGACGACTGGCTGGTCGTCAGGAGGCCTTAAGAAATATAACGCCCCCATAAGAATCCCCAGTAGACTGAGCGGAATAGTATATACCAGGCACATGGGAATTGCCATACATGGAAGAGCGATGAGACGCCACCCACTTCTCCACTTGTCGAGTTGAATACCAGTCATGGTGGCGTGAACTAGCCAGTTGAGCGGACGCGTGACGTAGATCACTATGAATGATTGAATCGCACACAGGCTGTGATATACGAGTGCAGAAGCCGGTGTTGTGAAGGGACAGCTAACGTAAAGGTAACTGCTGATGGAGGCCACGATGTAGAAAAAAGCGCCGAAGCACGTCGTTCCAACGACGACAGCAGCCACCGTGCGTTGCTGAGTCCATAGATACCCCCCGAGGCCTGTGCCAAAGAGCAGCAGGGAAAGCTGCAGTAATGCAGGTATAGCACGAAGGACGGCTTCAAAGTGCCAAGTTTCGAGCCCGTCAACTTTGAGCTGCCGCCTGATGCGACGGGATTCACGAGGCCCTCGTGTGTTGTCTCGGTAGTCTCTCAACCACTGCTTACCCAAGACGGCTCCAAGAGCAGCCAAAAGACTGGCCGAAAGACCGGCGTATAGGAGGGTCTGAGTCCAGATGGTGACCCAAAGGGGACCATCCCACGAGGGAAGGCTCAGGACTTGCCCTGGGAATGCGGTATTATTGAGTTGATAGTATATCATCATTAATAAGGCATTTGTCGTGTCGCTTGGAGCAGGGCTCAGGTTTGGGAGCATCGTCCCTACAAAAGTGGCATTGACGGCGGAAAAAAGACCCGCCTGAAAGATATGTCCGGTCAACAGACGGAGACGCATTGTATATGATAAGAAAGCATACGAAAATGAGACCATTGTCCAAATCCGAGGCATACTTTTCAACGAATGATTTGTCAAACTCTTCTGCCTCCTGATCGTATACATCCCAGAAGCCATTCCAGTCATCAGATGGGGGTGGTTTCTTGGCAATGACCGACTGCTTTAGCACGTTGAGAATTTGGTGCAACAACATTTCGGAGCTGTATCACATATCATGCTTCATAGATCATGTGGAAGGCGAAGGACATGCCTTTCTGGCTGCCCTTGAGCAGGAGGAGCCATTGGATCATCTGATTCTGACATTTCTTATTCTTGAAGGCAACGAGGTGAATGACAACAGGAGGCAATATTATTACCATGGCTGGGCAGGCCTTTTGTCTGTCCTGCATGATTCCTGCAGGCTCGGGTCAACAAGCGCTGACACCTGGTGGCGGCCACGCGCACGACTCATGGTGGGCTGTGCAACTGTGCAACAAGTCAGGCGGCTTGAATCGCGAGCATATCTCCCAGTAACCACCAATACAACATTGAGAGGGATTTTGCAGTTGCAAAGAGGCTTAAAGCCAGTCACCGGTCGAAGACACATACTAGTAGTACTACTAAGTGTCTGAGAAATTCCCACGGTAAGGACTTCGATTATAATTGTACCGAGTAATTTTGTTTGGCATCGACAGCTACATATGCACTTTCGAACAGCACTCTGCCCTTCCTAGAGGTAATCATAATTCGAACAAGTGATACGTAAAATGGCCGCCACACCACTTGGTCCTTGTTTGCAATGGCAATGGCGACTCCTAGGTGAATTCAGGTGTAACGTCACGGTGCGTACAAAATAAAACCTTCGCTCTCAAAAGACCTCATTGAATAGGGAACATCGAACATGAGCGTTCTACTTCCCTATTTTGTGATTCTTCCCAAAACTCTTCATCGCTTGAATGACGGAAAACTTCTCCACGAGGTTGAGGCGCTTAGCTTCTTGTAGCATACCGTGCAAACGTTCATCATCCATCGTCAAGACGGCGAACATCGTCTCGTCATCTTCAATCCCAATTTCCTCAAGGATGGAATGAACCTTTTCCCCGTGAACAAGCATCGCTTCGTCTCTGAACATCCTGAATATGCCTGATGCCGCATCCGAATTTTGCTGACAGATTGGGCACATCAGAATGCAACGGTATATTTTAAACAAGCCAACTTACTCCTATCTCGCTAGGAACTGACGAAGCAGGGCGAGCGATGAGACGCTGCCTGTGAGGGACGGGAGCTGCTTCTCGTGTAGATTTTTTGACACTCATTGTGTTCTAGGACAGGTCAATAAAAGCGAAAATGCAATGGCATCACAACTAAACGCTACCTGTTTTTTTCGGCCCTTCTTTTTCTCCTGGGAGCGCTTGAGCAACGGTCGCTGCGAATGTGGTACGTGAGGTCAAAAGCCGCCGTGTAATTTCGAAGACTCACTTTCATAAGCAGTTTCTCGAACTCGCTCTCATTGTAGTAGTTCTCATCTTCTGAAACTATGTCGGTTACGGCGACATACGCATTGGTTATGGTTTTCTGAATGACAACAAGTGATACACGGAAGACGGTGGCGATCTCCTTCGCATCCCACTTGGCACGCTTTGAGAGTGCACGAACCAATGCTCGCTGATGCCGGTCAAATTTCATCTTGTTTTGTCCACTTCACGAACGGTCAGCTTAAATCTCCTATGAGCAAAATATGACTGGCGGGTGGTATTTCCTTGGTCTCTCTACAACTGAGTGATTATTGTCGCAGGAGTTCGGGTCATATTCAGACCCGTCGTCACTGGACGATTCGTCCTTCTGATCTATTTTGATGACATCGCCGTGATGCTGTGAGTTTGTTGTGCCGGCTTGCAAGCTACTAGCAGCTGCCATTTGAGAAGGCGGTGAAGGCATTTTAGACTGCTCGGCTTCTAACATAAATGCACAGTTATTATCAACGTCTACAGTACTTTGTACTCATGAAACGTACCACTGACTGAGACAATGCCCCTGAATGCGCTGAGGTCAACCATACTGGAAGGTGTTGAGAAATATAGGGGCTTGCAGCCTGAGTGGGCTTGTCGATGTTACCAAATGAAGTGGTGGTCAATGGTCACGTGCATAGACGCATGTATCTTTCAAACGACCCCCTAAGCCCTTGTCACCGACCATGCAAGGGCAATCGAGTCAAGCTATCTGCTTACCTCCCAAACCCACATCTAACCTACAAACCTCGAGGGGTGCACTTTAACCTCAACGCTTATAAGCAACGCCAACCCGAACCTGACTTCAATGTCACCAATAAACGATAATTGTGATCATGGATGGAGAGGCAAAGCCATGTCTTGTGATGATGGCGCAGAATGGACTGAGATAGCCCAAAGATGGCCTACATATAGTTGAGTGGTGTACATCACGGAACTGAATACTGGCAAACAACAAGGTGGCCAGTCACTGCACTAAATTTCCTCAACAGCTCGTCTCTCAAATTCATCACACTACACCCAAAACATTTTGTGTCTCGTCTACACCCAGAAGAGCGACCGCCACCATCCACCCCTGCTTCGAAATGTCACACAGTGCCGCAATCCCTGCGCCCTTATCGCATTTCACCAAGCCATCCTCGCTTGCATCTGACTCGATTGTCTGTTGCAATGCATACTAGACGTCCCACTTTGGCCAAATACAATTGCCAGCGTAGGCAATCTGTGCAAATATCAGGACCAGTCTGACTCGGAGTTCTCTGCAATTTTCTTCATTCTGAGATGGTCCTGTACGAAAAACTTTGGATATGAAAATACAGCGCGAATCCATATGCAAGAGACAAGAATCGTGATTTATACTACAAAGGCTCCGACAACCCTTGAAACTACTTTCCACTAGGAGGAAAAGAATACGCATATTATATGTTCGTTCAACATATGTAAGGACGGTGCGTTTGATCCCGCGGAACCAATTCGCGTGACTCCTGTCTATGCTCCGCCTCCAAATCCAACATCCACCTCATAAGCGGAACATCGATCACAAGCATGATATGCGTAGAATCTACTTCGCTATTTCGTGGTTCCTCCCGAAATTTCTCATCGCTTGGATGACGGAAAACCTCTCCACAAGGTTGAGACGCTTGGCTTCTTGCAGCATACCATTCAAATGTTCATCATCCATAGTCAGGACGGCAAACATTGTCTCGTCATCTTGAATCCCAATTTCCTCGAGGATGGAATGGACCTTTTCCCCGTGAACAAGTATTGCTTCGTCTCGGAACCTTGTAAATATGCCGCGCGCTTTATTTGAATTCACCTGACAGGTAGGGTGCACATTAGACTGTAACAGCATGATTAAATAGTCAACTTACTTCTACCTCCATAGAAACCGACGTAGAAGGGGAAGCGGCGACACGTTGCCTGTAACGAACTTCTTGCGCAGATTTGTTGGAGGATCTCACATAGTTTGTGACCTAGTATTGATGAAACAAGGTCGTATCAGCAAAGAGAAGACGTGCGATGACATCACGACTGATAGTTACGTTTCCTCTTTTTCTCCAGGGCGAGCGGCAGCCGCTGCAAATTTTATACATGAGTTCCAGAGGCACACTGTACTCTTTTCAAGACTAACCCCCAAAACCAACTCTTCAAGATCACTCTGCTTATAAAAATCTTCGTCTTCACATTCTCTGTCACATATCGCAGTATAGTCGTTGGCCACGGTCCTTTTAATGAGAGGAAGCGATACATGGAAGACAGCAGCGATCTCTTTGTGTTCCCACTTGCCACGCTTTGCGAGCGCACGAACTAATGCACGTTCATTTCGGTCGAGTTTGGCTTTATTCCGACCCCTTCTCCCAAATGATTAACACAAATATTTTACAAGGTATAAGAATGTGAAACTTACCCATTGAATTCTTTCGGCTTCTTCACAGCAAGAAGGTTAACATCACGGGATTTCGGATTGTATTCATACCCGTCTGCCCGCTCGACACTATTGTATTCACGCTGAGAGATAAATCGCCGGTTACGTCGTCCCCGTTGTGGGGACGTTTTTGGCTCCTTGACTTTTAGGAATATTAAAATCATTATCAGCAAATATGTGCATTGTACGTGAAACGTACGGGTAATTCTCTCGAAGTTTCTGAACATGCTGTCATTGTTGGACGACATGGTGTGAGACGCTCAAAAGTATAGGGGCTTGCGAGAGATTGCGATGTCGTACTGTCAAATAAACCCAAATAAAGACTCTTGTTAGAATTCGATATTTGATCAGACCTAAGGCTATAGCAGCTACTAGTTCGCTCTCCAAGTCCAGATTCTGGCAATCATTTAATTTGGGAGCAAGCCGCACTCGCCAACATTTTGAGGTAACCAGCGAGATCAAAGCATTCGCTTACCAGTGCTCGAGTGTATTGATGGAAACCAATACATTATCCCCACAGATGTTATCACGGCAATGATAGTTTCGCAAGGATCACAAAGCCCTGCCTGAATATTGAATTGTTATACGGTGGAACCGAAAGGATTGAAACGTAATGTGACGTGCAATGGGGCAGTCAGGTCCCAAGTTGTCTGATTGAGGATGCAGTTAGCGTCATTAAAAGGGACAACCAAAAGTTATGGTAGCCCAATCGCAGAGATATTCTGAAATATTTGTCATATCATATGTTCACAACTCATCAATTATTCAGCCCTCATAAAGCCCTTGCGGCAGGTATTCCAGATCCACGTCGAGGAACCTGTTAAAGGGGACTAAACTAGCGAGCAATGAGAGACAGCTATCTCAACATGAATATAATTACCCACCAGTCAATTCCACATATTCGCAAGACAGTCTCATCGACATTTCTTATTCAGCGTAAAATCATGGAAGGCCCCGCTAAAGATAAGAGCTCTCGAATTCATCTAGGTTGAACAGTCAATTGATACAAGGCAGTGGCGTAGTAACTAGTAACTGACGGACGCAGATACACCAGTGATACACGCACTCGATGAGCCACAATTCTTACCAACGGCAAAAATCACTATGGTCACAAATTCTTGTAACTGTGGGAATGATATGATATGAAACTGCCTGCTTGGTCTATCATCGATGTGTATTGCTGAAATCCACAAAATGGGCCTCGAAGAGTGAGCAGAATAGCCAAATGGCATCTGATGGAATCGTCACTATTTGATGAAGGTTTCTCTAGATGTTCGAGGTTTCTCCTGCGCCAGTCATCGACGTATAGATCGTGGAGATCCTGATCAGATTTACCGCCAACTATACAGGTCTTCCAGAGTTGACAGTACGCGAGCGCCAAAAGCCTCTGAGAAACCGTTCCTCGTCGAACCTGATGTAACGATGAGGTTTTCAGTGAAAAGTTGGGTCATGTCGATCCAATCACCACCATGCATCGATGCTTTGGCCAAGCAGGGCAGGATAGACTTGAGGGAGAGCAGCATGTCAGTTGTCGATAGCGCAACCCCGGAGATAGCTCAATGCACCCCCAAGTCCATAGCAGATTACCAGAAACAACTGGTATCGGTCCAAGGGCAATCGCTACATTCGATAGGGCGCCGCTTTCAACATTTTCACGCCAAGGAGCCACTCCAAGTTCGGACTAGTCTCCCCTAGTAGTAGCCAGAGTCCAGAGTCAAGAGTCCAGAGGGCCATAGCCTAAGGAAGACAGTGGTTCCAATAAATAGTACTTCAAGGACCTGGGTACTCGTGCACTGTTCTTGCACTGTATGCCATCTGGAACTGATCCGTGGAGTACGCTTCTCCCCTTGAGCCCTAGAACAAAGTTCTGTAGTACACACTCTGCCACGGTCACATACTATGTTTGGTCCAGGCCCTGCCACGGTGGACTGGATGGCTGTGAGCGCCTGAGCCTTGTTGCCAATAGTGGCCAAACTAAAATTATGTTCGTGCATAAGACATTGGCAGTGGCAGAATGGCAAAGTTCCAAGATATGAGCGAGTTGTATTCAGAGGAAGAGGGATCTTTGTGGATGTTACGAATGAGTCATCGGGTGAGAACATTTCGCAAGGTCGTGGCAAGAAGAAAGATGCATCGGTCACGGTGCATGCAACTTGAAATTACACTGTACAGTTGTGTAAGTCAAGCTTAAGCTTACTTGCTGGCAGCCATGTTAACTGCTACTGCCGGCCATGCGCACCAAGCTCTTCGATTTTTTCCTATTCGACGCTGTCTCCACACTCGAATACGAAATCGACCGTTGCTACCTTTGACTTCGCGCGCGAAACTGTTTACCCCACAACTACTGCACTCCCGCCTTTCTCGTACCTTATCATCCCAAACGTTTGTCTGCTGTCTCCCATCAACAATCATGGACCGCTAACGCTCGATATAACAGCCAACATGAAGCATCATACCCTCCACGATCTATTCTAATTGTGAACAAGCTCCGAACTGATTCTGTGGTTGGGGCAATTGACGAACTACTAAAGTGCGTAATAGTCTTCCTGCGTTGTTCCAGCCAATTAATGAGTGGTGCCTAACACGCAAAAAAGTCATGTAGTGAAGACGTATCCGGGCGTGAAGGTGTTTTCTGAAGACCGCCCGGACATTCCATTCGGCACACAAGTGTGGCGTCCCGGTGAGTAGGTTGTAGTACACGCTGAAGCAATCTGTTTGAATGAATCCATTACAGGGCCTCATGCCGAGAAAATTGACCTTGTCGTGACTCTTGGAGGTGACGGTACCATTCTCCATGCTGCATCACTCTTCAGTCTTGGCGCGGTCCCTCCTGTGCTGAGTTTCTCAATGGGTACCCTTGGATTTCTCCTTCCATTCCGTAAGTGCATCCGTTCTAATGCTGGGACGCCACTGAACATGCGACAGATATCGATGACTTTGTGAAAGGGCTCGAAGCAGTGTTTCAGGGCAAGGCAACTATCCTCAATCGCATGCGGTTGTCGTGCACTTTCTATGACAAAGATCGCAAAAAAGTAGGGTTCGGTGACGACGGTCGGGATAAACCAGTGCAATCATATACCCATGATGCTGACTCGATTCCAGAATGGCAGGTCATGAACGAGATTGCGCTACACCGTGGGTCAAGCCCACACCTTAATACCATCGATATTTATGTAGACGGGCAACATCTTACGGAGGCCGTCGTGCGTACTAAATCTCCCAAGCACCACGCGTCACTGATTATTGTAGTCTGATGGCGTAATTGTATCAACGCCTACAGGGTCCACGGCATACTCTCTCTCAGCTGGAGGGCCTATCGTACACCCCTCCTTGAGCGCCGTAGTGCTCGTGCCAATATGCCCACGAAGTTTATCGTTTAGACCGCTTGTTTTTCCCTCGTCTTCATCGGTAACACTGCGTGTGAGTCATATATCCCGTGTATTATGACAGCACGTGGAAGCTATGACTCAAACGTTTGATTGACACCATTAGATTAACGATCGTTCCCGTGCTGCAGCAGGCGTTTCGATGGACGGGCGTGTGTCGCATGTTCTTAATCCAGGGGAGTCCGTTACTGTACAGGCCTCGCCGTACCCAGTGCCTTGCATTAACCGCTCATCTATATCCGATTATGGAGACGAACAACCAGGCGAGGAAGGCGTTGGGCCTGGAAAAGAGGATGATTGGGTCCGGGACATTAATAATTTGTTGCAGTACAATGCAACGTTTAGGAGCAAGGCTCTTCTTCGTTATAGTGGCAAAACCTAGTTTTGAGGTAAGCGCCCGAAGATCTTCACTTCCATTACAATGCTGTATTTGACGCTTTCTACGACAGAAGTTGAGCGCTTTTGGCGCTTGATCTTCGATGGTGCTTGGTCGAGCGCTCCCAGTACTTAATCGTGTAGTTAAACACTGTCCTTTGCAGTGCAATGCCAGCGGCAAACTATCAAATATTTTACGATGACCAAAGATCCGTGAGTGACTAGACTTGTCAGCGTTTACGCGTCATTCATTACTGAGTACGATCTCTTCGGGACAACAGCTTGTCGATTAGTAAACTTTAAGTCCAATCATCGAGAAGCACACCAAAGATAGTAGTATGTATATACGTCTTTATTCATTTTCTTTTGTGCAGAAATACAGCAGTGATATATCATATATATGAAACGTTGAAATAATGATAACTGTCACACTAAAATGTCCAACCGTAAATGAGAGGATGTAGTACAAATGAGTGACCAACGGAATTTACTACGCTCGGGTATCAGATCTATCAGATGTAAGCTGAAACATTACTCTCCACTGGACTCCGCATGTGAAGATAGGTTTACATAGTGAAATAGGAAACCCAAAGGTGCCCGGTATAATGCCACAATCAGGCGCTGATCATCCGTTGAAACAGACGTTTGGGAACAAGACTATGGAGGGTTGATGATGTATGTGATGACGAATGCTGCTCCTTCTCACAGCTTTCAGTCGAGCCACAAGACCGATAGCTCGGAGGGGGTCCGGATACTTTGAGCTCCGGCTGGATGTGCACGTCTATGATCTCATATCGTGCCAGATGCGACATGATTGTTGACCATGCCACACGGCTAATACCCACAGAGCTCTGCTTCCCATTTGCCAGCACATTCAGCGAGAAGGATATCCGGCTTTTGTCAATCCCAGTGAGATCGCCCTCGAATGCTGATCTAGCGAATGTGACCGCTTGCTGCAATGATCTCGTTCAGTTAAGTGGTCAAGTGGCCCAGGCTGAAAGACTCACATCAAAGCTCTCCGCTGGGGGGACATACATCATCTGATTATTCAAACGGTATGTGATAACATCTGCGGGTGCTGGGGACTGGCGTCTTGCAGATGTTTTCATGGTGAATGATCAGCACACGGAAGACTTGTTGAGCAGAATGAAAGGGGCATGGTGGTTGACCTTTATACTATTACTATGGTATTGTCGGGCGCTATCGTGCTGTGACGGTTGCTGTAAATCCAATGTTAATTGCGGTGCCCGTTATGAAAATATTTTCAGCAATTAGAATACAGTCGTTTGCATAATGATTTAGACAAACCGAACGACTTCGTACCATATTTGTTTCTGTTTAGCCGGAACCAAAGTGTGACACTGTCACGCTACACCGCCGTTGCACCAAACATCCGCGACGATGCCTGTAGCAACGTCTACGCAGCTGCGTGAACGTGTTTACCATCTGGTACCATGAAATGCACACGACTATTGATGAAATCGTGACACTTTCAGGCCTTTCACGCGCAACTGTGTACAACATCCTTCAACTATACAATGATCATGGATCTCTACATAATCCACTCGTTCTACCCACTGGCCGTCATCGTAAATTGGAAGCAGGAGATCTCATGTACATTCAAGGGCTTCTCAGTGCTAACACCACCATGTTTCTTGATGAAATTCAAGATCACCTTGCTGAAACACGCAACATTGAAGTCTCTATTGCTACCCTTTCTCGTACCCTTCGAAATCTTGCAATCACGCACAAGTCTGTTGCAAAGGAAGCACTTGAACGTGATGAACTATTGCGAGCTACATGGCAAGGCGAGATCTCACGTTACAGTGAAGATCAGCTTGTGTTCTTGGACGAGGCAGGAGTAGATGACCATACCAATGAGAGACGGAAGGGCTGGTCATCAGTTGGTCAAGCTTGTGTGCTACGGTCTGCACTTCCGTGGACTCCCGCAGCACTCGGGCATGGCTCCAGCATTCTGCGTAGTCCTTTATTCAGTGATGGCGACCTCGAGCGACGAGAATCCAGACAGCGGTGCAAGTTGAATAGCGGTTGCGTAGCGTGACAAGCGTAACGTGTTTGTACTAAAAACATAACCAAACATTTCAGTAGAGTAGTTCGGTTGTCTAAACCATTATGCAAACGACTGTAAGAGAAAGATCCAGAAACACAGCAAAAAATTATGTAATTAACAGCTAAGGGCGGCGTCTGCATTGCCATGCCACTGCCACTGCCAGGTCACCGCCAGGCTGCCAAACTACTACTGTCTTAGTCTAAGAACTCTCAACTCAGCTCAGTTCTTTTTATATCAATAAACAGTACAGGAAGTTAACGAGTACGTTAAACTTGAAGATCTGCCAACAATTCAAACTGGCTACCCCCTGCGCCAACACGCACCGCTTTTCGCACCGACGTTCTCTCAATTGACTTTCCATGTACCTTGGATTTTTTGGCTTTTACTGGGCGCTCTTCCGCAAAGGCATCACCTAATCCCTCCGTACATGCATCCCAAAGCCCGACCGGTAGAATGTCTCGACAGTTCGAGCCCTTTTGGGCAAGGAACATATGAAACGTCTGGCCTGATAGCGTGTGGACACGGACTGGAACTCGTTCTGATACCGAGAGAACTTGGGATAAATGATGTATACTCTCGATTGCCATAAGCACCTGGGCCATAAGCTGGATGCTACGACTGCTGATTGGTGTAGTTTCAGGTCCGGCATTATTAGGCTCCGAGCCAGCAGGTGCAGGCACGGTACGGAAATCGAGACTACGCCCTTCTGACGTGTAAAATGCAAGGAAGGCACCTGCCTCTGATCTAGTCCATTTTTCTTTCTCCCGTTCCTTGCTTGAGAATTCTAATGTCCGTAGGTGCATCACCCGCACAATCCATCGCAAAACGAGGGCGCACATGAGTTGTGCGCTCGGTAATTCCTCCAGAGCAACGGTATTGCTATGAAGGACATGCAGAAAAATCGACATTCGCTCCGATGCGGACCTGAGTGGCAAGGGGGTCCAGTCATCTTGACTATTGCCACAAAACGCGGATGACACCAACAACCTGGAAATATCTTGCACAGTCACACCTTCCTGGGCAATGCGGGTCCCTCGCCTAACATACTCCATGACACTTTTTGGCCGCGGTGGCAAGTGAGACTGGGATTGGGATGTGACCGATGCCGGAATCTCTGACTCTTCATCTGGTGCACGGAGTTTTTGGAGTTCACCACGCAATGGGGCGAGGAGATCGGCCCCATCATCGTCAGAGTCTTCTTCCACTACGTCAATGAGCTCATCCTCGTCTTCCTCATCCACCTGAGATATTTCCAATTGCCCCACTTCAGGGTCCCCAGTTCCCTCTGGCGCATCCGGCAAGCCTACGGCATCTTCCAGAATGGCAAAGATCCACTCTCGGATTGGTCTGCCGATACTCCGCGCTACATTCTCCACGTCGGGGTTTTCTAAAAATAGCCTTGGCCAAAAAGTTCCAGTATTCAATATATCCATGAGCTTCGGTTGCAAGTGACCTGACCGGTATGCAGAGATGTAGAGAGAGCGAAGCTGAGGTCGTTGAGTATCATGCTCCTCTGCGCTGTCGTCGGTTGCTTCATTGCCGGTAGATAGCATCAGGGCACGGGAGAACAGTCCCGGCAGACGGCAAGTTTCTGGGCGGTGCAGTGCACAAATTTTGCTAGGCCAAAGGCCACCCGGCCCAAATGTATCTCCGTCATACTTGTCAATCGCGTACTGCAATGCTGCGTTAACGATCCGGTCAACGATGGCATCTATTTCTCCGGAAGCCATGGTACTTGGTAGTCTGATTAAGAGCGCGTGCACAGATCTGTCAATCAAATCCATGACTGAACCGACCTGATGCCTCGCTTTTCGTTTTTGACTGGCAGCGGAGAGTATGCCGTTTAAAGTGGATCCGACTCGGGAGATGCGTTGCGATAACGTTAGATGCCGCTCGAAAAATAAATTTTGCACGTTCCGTTGTGTAGAAGACTGGTTGGAAAAATCGTTTCCGACCAGGGCACCGAGCAAGGGTAACAGGGTGACTGGAATCTTAAAATGGGATGCCAAGGCAGCTGGCGTGTAGACCGAAACCGACAAAGTGAGATCCGTGCTATGCTCGGGAGGTATTAGACCCCTGCGAATGCCTTGCTGAGCAGCGCTTTTCTTTTTTGTCTTTGATTTCCTCACTGTGCGGAACTCGCCATTTTCGTCACCAGAGCCTGCGTCCACAGATTGGGGTACTGTCCACAGCATGTCATCGAGCTGAATATATCCTGCATATTTCCCAGAATTGAGAATGACAAAATCTGAGTCATTGCCAACAACAAATGCCCCAAGCCTGCCGGCAAGTTCGACAGCATAAGGATCGCCTTCTTCATCGGCGAAATGCACCTCCAGTGTATTTGATGATGAGGCGACTTCACGAAGTACATGCAGACATGCATGATATGCAAGTGGGGGTATCATCCGCGTTTCATGCAGAAAGCGGGGAGTTGAGCGTGATGTCTCGGAAGTTCGAAAGAAAAGAAGACTCCTTTCAACGATAGAGTGATTGAGGCGGCTGACGAGGGTTGGAATCTTCAGCTCTGGTGCAGAACCTTGGCAGGAGATCGCTTAGATGAGCTTAGATACGCCACAATGAAGACATACCGTCAAAGACAAAATATACCCTGAGTCCCACAGCCATCCATGCTTTCACAACACCTTCAACGCATGCAGAGAATGCTTTGTACTCGCCACCATACACCCAAGGTAATTTAGACTCTTCATAAAGCTCATAGATGAACCTAAAGGGCGTAGCATAATCGCTGTCATCACCAAGCCATGGACGACATCTTCATATACTCACGACCAACCATCGACCACGATCGAAGTCACGGTCGAGCTCGAGGGGAATTCGATGGCTTTGGCGAGAATTCGTTGATTCTCTCGCAGAAATGTGGTGAGGCCATGAACGCCCATAATAAGTCCATGACGACTGCGGATGCGAGTGACAAAAAAGGCAACTTAGAATACGTAACTCAGCTCATCAATTGGCAACAACGTGAATTCAAGTCGAGTCTTCAATGAATCAATCCTATTGATAGTGTCTAATATACTACCGTTGAATCATACCCTTGATAAGTCCCGCCGAGCGAAAGCACAAACGATCGCAGTGTTGGTTCACTAGAACCGCGGGTTCCAAGTAAGAAAAGTGAACGGTGCGGCTTGATATTGAGATTTAACTATTGATAAGAATACCTTCAGCCAAGCTTCAATAGGCGCGCCCCACACAAAGTAGGTTTAACCGCTGGTTTCGCGATCTGAAAAAGCGCGGATAATCAATGACCAGTCGCATTAACGGTGATGCAAATGGTGATTGACTTATGTTGGCGAATGAATGGCATTAGTTGACCCTTAACAGAATAATAGTATACTCAGCTAAGGCTATAAGCAGTGCGGCCGCTAGGCGAGGCGTTGGCGCCGTTTTACATTGGATTTTTCTATGTCTGCCCAGTATTGGCCAGCACAAGCGGATAATCGAGCTGCATCGCAGTGACAGTCAGGGTGCGATAAGGATGTGAAAACAAGTAAGGGGTGATCTGGGGTAATACAGCATCCATGCAAAAAGAAGCTAGCGATGATGCGGAAGAGCGCAACAGTGAGAGGGCAGAGTCGGGTAAATTCTTGCATCGCAACCAGGTACGGTGCAGAGAAGCCTTATCAGCGACAACAATGAAAAAAGCTCGTTTACTCCCCTAATGGCGCTGGGATGATAATTCCAAACGAGTCTACTGTGGTGACAGTTTCCCTTTGGAACGATTAATTTATCATGCATTGCCAGCGGGTCATGGTGGCCATGCAAGTATGCAGTGCATACCTCAGTTCAGTATGGGCCACAATGGGTACAATACGCTCATTGAAATTGAGCGACAATCAAATGGAAGTTCAGATCCGATAAATTTGAACTTGCAACGGGGGACTGACGCGTCATGTTTTACCATATACGCAAGCAATGATCAGTGGACACAGGATAACATAATCATAAACAACTTACTCAAGTAGGACTGTACTTGGGTCCAGAAGCCACCCAACAAGACGAGTCGTGAATGGTCGATTGGCATTGAGATTCATGGGGGTTTCTGACCCTTGGAGAATTCCTGTGCAGATGCTACTGGTTCGGTTCTGCCAAGAAGGATGATGATCAGAAGGCGCCATAGCTGTGGTACTCGTGAATCGACATCTGACAGAAATGGTTCATAGGAGAGACTGACTTGGATAAACATACCCTCGAATCATATGCTGTATAGGCAGTGCGGGCAGCATCAATGCGCATGAATGATGTGCAACAGGTGGAGTAGGGGTCGACATAACACCACATGAATTCATAAAAAAAGTCTCGGTAAATGGACTCAAAACATCCAGTCATCGGGAGGGCAGCAACTGGAACAGCTGTGTAGTACAAGAACCACGTCACTTGTAGTGATTTAATGGATCAACTAAATTGCAGTGGTTCGAATTGAGTTCGTGCGCAGTCTTCCATTCTGAAGTGGTCAGTATGGAGGGCTAGCCTAGAATGAGCGCACAAGACTTACCAGTAAGTTGGGCCCAATATGACCACATCTCGCTGCGCATTGCGCAAGCTCCAATTTCGTTACGTGTATAGTAAGCCCGCATCCACGGCATTATTTGCACACGTATTCTGGGAGGTGTGAATTGAGATTGAAGCTGTCCAGTTGGCTATCTTTGGTATTACTAGTAGTAAGGCTGAATGGTCCGAAATTATGACTCGGGTATGACGGTGGTGGCATTCTCGAAGGTGGGGTGAGTGGCTGCGAACAAGGACATCTCACCAAGTATTTCTGCAATCGACTTGAACATCGCGTAGGATGGGATAGCTAGACTGGCAACTTGAGATCAATGGATACGTGAACTGTGGCTTTTGGCAGTGGTAATTGGCCACGAGCCACTGTGCTGCGTGGACCCTGTCACGTGCCTCAACACGTTACCTCTGTAAACCTCAAACGTTTAACTCATCAACGGACAATCATCTGTGACGCAGCACTGACGCCTACAGCCCTTCAGCTCATCGCATAAGACAGCGAGCACGCGACCTCACTCTACGGTGACACGTACATGTCTGTCGAAATCTCCAAGAGAACGCGATCCCAACTAGCTGTACCTGATCATGTCCTGAGGCTACCGCTCGCGTGCTCTCCTCTCAAGCATGCCAGAATTACATCGAGGAGCCGGCTACATTTAGATTCCAACGAACACAAGGAGGGCGAGGGAGTTATGGACGTTGAAGAGGAGGAAGACGAGAACGAGAATGACAAAATACTCTTGTTGCCGAAGAAGAACAAACGGCTGTCCGATACATGCCCCGAAGTGCCGTCAATGGGTCACTCTGTAGAGAACCGTGTATCGACATCACAATCTCCCAGGAAAAAGGCGGAATCGTTTGTCCGCGCTGCCACTGAATCGGCATGCCATATTACGAACGGCAAGGCCAACTCATGCTTCGTTTTCTCTGGGCGTGCACGCTCTGTTCCGCTTCCTACAGATTATGTTCCAGAACTCGACCTTCGAACCCTTTCTCCAATGCGTTCGCCTCGGAAGGTGCCCAACCAACTGAAGATCACGCCTGTCACTATACCAACAGAGGCGGCTCAGACCTCTCCTCTCACACCGCTCTCTGCCATTGATGACAGTGCTCCCAGCACGGAGCATGCAATGGATGTCGACACTACGCCTGCTATGTCCCATTTCACAAATGTACCGAATTTTGACTTCAAGCTCCCTGATACAACCAACCTGATTACTCGTGTTGAATCGACGACACCACAAAATCTGACTGGATATCCTTTGCATATGACTCTGTCCCCTCTCACGCCTCTTCTGCCCACTTCATGCATAGGTCGCCCTCCCGCCGTACCAAGTCTATTCGCTGCTGCTGTTGAGGTGTGCTCAACATGGGCGTCAGATATTTATAGAAAACTAACACCCCCGTTTGATAGAAGAAATCCAAGCAATCTCAAGATATTGTGGATGAGACTTCGTCACTGAATGTTGCAGAATCTTCAACCTCTTCAGCGGCTCCCTCTCGTCTTCCACGTCCATCCACGTCCACTTCGTCGCTTATGCCTTTGCCAGTGAAACGGGGGCGCTCAGCAACCATTGGACATTCCCGTACAGCGCTCTCGAAGCCTATAGCAAACTTATCAAAAGGCAAGAAGGCCATGCTTCCACCTTCTGGCCCTCGCCGCGTGACACGCAGCGTGTCAATGAAAGAGAAGAGACCTGAGAGCCTCGACGAAAGCGACGCACCACCCAAAGCCAGCATCATAAATACCTCATTGAGTACAGACGACGTGCCTGCCATTGTGACATCATCATCCCAAGCCTCGACTTTCAAGGGTAAATGCGAGCGCATGATTATCGTATCCTTTCTGACAATTTCATTTCTAGTTTCAAATTTCGACAGCTCATCGGCCAAAGGTCTCCAAGACCCTGCCAAATTTAAACAAACATCGCTCGCCTCTTTCATGAAGGCCAAACCTGCACCTTCGTCGTCTACAACTGGTTCATCGTCATCCACCTGTATGCGGCGACCTCCTCCCTCTCCCTCTAGGATTCCGCTTCCAGTGTCTCCGATTAAGCAACGCGCGGGAGCCTCCCCAGTGAAAAGGCCATCTATTGGTGGTTCCAGCATTTTTGGTCCATCGAAACCCAAGTCTTCGCTATTCACACTGTCAACAGCACTGGACAAGCTTGCCATGCCTCCTCCGAGTCGGCCGAATACGAGTTTGGGCTTTAATGTCAGTTCAGACAAAGATGAACACACAAGAACAGTCCATTCAATGGCCAAGGATGATAGTGCTTTAAGCGGCTCATTGGGAACCTTTGCAAGACCGACAGAATCTTCGCTAAAACGTCATGCTACTATCTCTGGTCCAAGCCGAATCAGCTTGATGGGACGGATGAAAACTAAGAACGGAACACTTGGGCGTACCGCAACTGGTATCTTTGGTCCAGGTCTTGTGAAGCCATCTCAGAAAGCCAGTCGAAAGACAAGCCTACCAAGTGTTATGGCTAGTCCAGTAAAAGGTGGAGGCGGAGGTTCCGTCGATGATAATCATATGGCCAATACGACCGTCAATGTTTTGGGTGCGGAAGATGATCTCGAGCAGGGGAAGCAACCCGATGTGGTACCGTCTCACAGCAATGCCTCCGAAGAACAGAATAAAGAGGGTGACCTCGTGATCGAAGAACTAGTAAGCTCAGTCGACAAAGGCAAACAATCTGAGGGCTGGGACTCGCGCCGTGCATCAAGCGCATTGCATGCGTTATCGCAATCACTCTCGGCTCTACCGAAATCTCCCCCGAAGCTAGTTGCAGTAGGCACGCGCACAGGGCTTCGGTCATCGAGTAGTACGTATTATGGCGCATCAGGTGCAGCTTCAGGCTCCAAATCTGCGCAGGACGCGAAGGACAGGGGCAAGCTTAACGAAGGCACGGATGGCACAGCTTCGCAGCGGAACGCACCGTCAAAGAGCGACGCCGCTTCTAGTCCCATAGAAGGTGGAAGCGCAGGCAAGAGTGTTTTGAAAGTGTTGAAAAAATGTGCAATATTTGTGGATGTGCGGACGGATGACGGTGATGATGCGGGGAGTCTGTTCGTCGACATGTTGAGAGGACTCGGCGCCAGAGTGAGTCTCAATATCGTGCCACTCGCTTATTCTTTAATGATTGACTTGTTCTAGATACTTGCTCGTGTTGGGCAGAGCTGCACTCACATTGTGTATAAGAATGGTTCAGCTAGCACGCTGACGCGATATAGGTCAGCTGTTTCTTATCACCCCCATCGTGTACAACCTCGTTGAACATGCGTTAGACTTCTAAATGACCCAAAACCATTTGTCATTGGCATCGCATGGGTAGTGGAGTGCGTTGAGCAAAGATCTAAAGTGGATGAGGCCAAGTTCAAAGTTGATCTAGAAATGGTCAACGTTGCGGGCACCAACAAGGTACGCAGCGTCCGAGGTCGCGCTTCATGCTCTCACATCGCTCTATTTCTCAGAAGCGGCGTTCAATGCTTCCGAGACATATGTCACCCGGTGCTGGGCCAAATTTCATTCCAGCCAACCCCTCGTCGGAAGCTGATGACAATGAGGGACAACGACAGCTAGATGGTGGCAGCGGCTCACCAGGTACATTTCTCTGGTGTCTCCTTTGTTCCTGGTCACTCACCCACAGCACCTTTCAGCACAAGACGCAGATACAAGCATAAGGTCTGCCAAAGATGAAGATGACTTACCACCGCTTGAACGTGCACGAAGGCGGCGCAGTTTGCTTCCTGGCGGACAGACACGGCTCATTTAGAAGTCTAAATAAAGAGTGTACAATTATTCTTGCTTGCGCCATCTTGCTCGACAATAAGACATATTAATTTCATCTCCCATACCTTTTGATTTATCAATTTTATCAATCCTTGTCAGAGTGAAGGACCGGAGGTACCCTTCTGACACTAACCTGTCTGAGTTTGAAATGGACTGGCACTTCAGTGACTTCACCGTGACTGCACATAGGCGTTAGCGCTTCGTATCCACTTTTGCAGATGCCTAAACGAAAACGCGCACAACGTCTGGCAGCCCCTGAATCGGAGGAAGATTATGTTGACAACTCTGACAGTTCCTACGACGAAACATCGCGTGTCAAGGCGACACAGAAAACCAGGAAGACGCGTAAGAAGGATCACGAGAATGATGGCTCTACCGCGGTCAACAGTATTTCCGAGTCAGGTCATTCAGTGTCCATGCATGTCATAAGCGCTGTTGAGCCGATGCGAATTGCCCTCTTGGAGTGGTACGACAAAGTCCACGATGCTCGAAAAATGCCCTGGCGCAAGAAGTTTGACCCTTCGCTCGATGTCGAAGGACGTGGGCAAAGAGCATACGAGGTAATCATCTATCTTTGAACTTCACACAGCTGCTCAGAGTTGACTTAGGCAGGTTTTTAGGTTTGGATTTCGGAAATTATGCTACAGCAGACTCAAGTCGCGACAGTAATACCGTATTATAACAAGTGGATGGCGAAGTACGTCGCCGCGCTCAGTTTCTGGGTCATCTAGCCTAATTCATCTAGATTCCCTACTATCAACGACCTTGCGGCATCTGATATCGAGACTGTCAACTCATTGTGGAAGGGGCTAGGCTACTACTCGCGTGCAGCGCGCCTGCTAAGCGGTGCCCAGATAGCCGTCAAAGAATTCCATGGTCGCTTACCTGACAACGCAAAAGACATGGAGGCGAAGATACCAGGCGTAGGTAGATATAGCGCAGGCGCAATAACTTCTATTGCGTATAATCACTGTGCACCTGTGGTGGGTTATCTTTCGCCAGAATCACCTCACTGCAGTGTCTCAATGGTTCTTAGCTTGATGGCAATGTACATCGACTCCTTAGTCGTTTCACAGCTTTGCATGCACAGCCCAAATCTAAGCGAACCCTAGATGTTCTATGGAAAGGCGCCGAATCATTCATAACACAGTCAAAGCGCCCAGGGGACATAAATCAAGCATTGATAGAACTAGGAAGCACCGTCTGTGCAGTTCGAGATCCTGTATGTTCGGACTGCCCCCTGCGTCTATGGTGTAAGGCATATCAGAGGACGCAACCCACAGTTAGCTTTCTAGTTCAAGGGTCCTAGTCGCTTCCTGATGAAATCATTTCACAGGCATCACATACAGGTGCTATAGAAGGTGATATCGAGGAACTCTGCCTTGTTTGCGATCCTATACCATCCGATGAAGATAGCGGATCTGTGACTATATTTCCAATGAAAGCCGAGCGTAAAAAGCCCAGAGAAGAACTTGATTCTGTTAATGTCATTGAGTGGCGAAGCAGGAACAGTCGAGATCGCTGGTTTCTACTAGTTCGCCGACCCCAAGGCGGTGAGTAAACGCTAAGCCGAGATATACCTCCTGACTCTATGTGGACACAGGACTTCTAGCCGGTTTACACGAATTTCCTACACTACCTAATTTGTCAGGAGCAAAGGCTTCTGCATCCAATATGGCCCAGATACCATACACACTTCTTCAAGAACTTCTCATGCATCCACCGTCCTCGTCCAGCGACAAGGAGCCCATGAAGTTCAAATCAGATAACGTTCCAAAAGTAATACAAGTGATGTCCGCGGGTGATGTTATCCATGTATTTTCTCACATTAAAAAGACCTATCGTGTTCAGTGGGTATTACTGGAGGGAGACGAGCTTCCACAACTTCGTACAGCTGTTACCCCAGATCAAGCCACCAGGGAAAATGGTAATCGCGCCAGGAATCCCAAGGGAAAGCATCAAGTATCCGAGGTATCCGAGGTGAAGCTTAATACGAACTCGCAGACATCGAGTGCTCAGTGGGTACCGCTAACCCAAGTAGAGGATACAAAGTAGGTATTCTCACGTCTCGTACTTATTGTTGCTAATGATATTATGGTTTCCTTAAGCATCGGTACTGGTGTTCTAAAAGTGTGGAAGCTCGCTGAGAAGTTGTGGACTACCATACGGTGATTGTATCACATCGAGCCTATCTTGGAAGCGCAAAAGTTTATTGTACCTGATACACACTCCAATAATTAGACTCCAAGCTTATCGCATAT
Source organism: Suillus brevipes Sb2 (assembly GCA_011800875.2). Lineage (NCBI taxonomy): Eukaryota > Fungi > Basidiomycota > Agaricomycetes > Boletales > Suillaceae > Suillus > Suillus brevipes. The sequence continues at coordinate 230,441 of JRHT02000020.1, read as the reverse complement.
TCTAAGATATGTAGGATGCACATGCAAGCGTTGCTTACGTGGATGAACACATAAGCCAAATGTATTAGAACATTGCGAAGCAGAAAAACTCCAGGGATGCATGCTTCAGTGAGGGCCCCGACCTTCCCCATGCTTACGTGGATGAACACATCAGCCAAACCAATTAGCTCGTGAAACATTACGCGGCAGAATACTCCAGGACACATGCTTCGGCAAGGTCCCAGACTTTCTCCAGTTTCAGACCAGCGGCAGTGCTATTCCGAATCAATCAGATAAACTAAGACAGCAATCGAACGTTACTCACGCGAGTGTGAGGCAGTCTTGCAATGTTCGCTCCTTTGCGTTGTGTATGAACAACATAGTCATGTCTTGCTGGTACGCACGTATGTTTCCAACACCAAAGTTTGCAAGAAGAGGTTCAGGAGCCTAAGTGCGGGCATGAACAAAGATGGAAGTGGATCAGCGGACATGACGTACAGAAACAACTCCCAGCTTTGAAGCTTCTACTACTGCCTGCTTGCGGCTGAGCTGGCGAAGGACATAGTCATCTAAAATTTGTCAGACTGTGGGACAACAGATAATGCTATATTTAACATACGGATGAGGACGCGGCTGTTTGGACCGAGCGCCTTGCGCAGGTTTGAAAGAATGAGCGCAGATTCGTGGTCAGGCCAGTCGTGGATGATATTCCTGAGCTGCGGTTACTGTTAACTCCGCAGGTTGCCGCCTACAGAATTGAGCACTTACGTAGTAGAGGTCCTTGCCCTTCACGGGCACTTGTTCGAAGAAGTCCAAGTCCTTGAACTCGACTCTATTTTCTGCCAGGGCTTCAGGGCATTCTTTCGCCCAGATCTGGATTCTATCAATTTGGGGACAAGCACGGTGTCCTGCTGACTCACGCCTCTCGCCTGGACCAATGCTTCCGGAAGATCGTGGATCGTGATTTTAATGTTTTTGTGCGTTTTAGCCAAAGGCAGAGAAAAGGCTCCGATACCTCCTCCGACGTCAACAACTGTTGAGAACTTTTCGAATGGGAACTCTATTATCAGGTTAGCACAAGTTTCTCCCGTCTTTGCTTGCTCAAATACTTACGAGTCAGGACAGCGAGGGAGCCCATAATACCGTTCAGACCTCTCATCGAGGTGTGGTATGCCTACTTAAGATGTCAGAATGATCGTGCAAAGAGACCAAAATTCCTACCTCGCGTGTGCCGTCCTACAAGTAAATTTTATGAGTAAGGCTTTATGAAAAGCAATATTTGAAAACATACATGCTTTGCCATCCAGTCGAAGAACGTTCCTTCAGTTCCTTCTTTGTTCATGGCATACATCGTAGGAGCAATCGTTGGTTCATACGAGTACGCGATCTTCGGATCTTTGAGTGTGTCATAGAAAACTGATGCACCCCTGGCAACTGCCTCCACGTGAAGGTTGATCATGTGTTTGACAGGGTTCTCTTCCAGTAGGATGAGAGACAGCCGGTTGTTGGCAAAAACGTCCATGTCAACTAGCGGAGTCTGAGCAGAATTCAGACCAGGCAACAAACAGCTTCTTACCTTCACTGTAGCAACCTCTCGTGGCTAGGAGACGCATTATCCTGGCCAGTTTCTTTGGCTCTATGTTGATTTTTTTGGAGAGCTCGTTGACGTGAAGACCCTTGGGGTAGTTCAACAGAATATCTGAAACATTTTCCCGAGCGACTACTCGCACGCAAGCATAATCATATACTTGGACAAGCTGCGTGCAATCTGATCAGCAAAAGTTAAATACATTCTATCATGCAAGTTCTCACGTTAATAGCAGTATGGGCAGGAGGAGCAAGTGTTGTGCATATTTGAGCACAAGCACCTTCAAGAGTACGAATAGCACTCTTCAAGGCTACTTGGTCGACCGCACTGTCCAACGGGTGGGGTTCCATCTGGTCGATGGCGGGTACATCGCCATACTGCTCATACAACGCGATGGCATCTCGTGCGGATGTGTTGATCAGAGTCAGGAGTGCCTCGAGTTTTGCCTTATTGGCCATTGTCGTTGTATTTGTAGAGGGCTCGCGGAAGGGTTAAAAAAGGGGATGGAAAGGCTGAGTAAACAATTGGCCAGCCTTTATATTTCTTCCATAAGAGAGCGACTGAAAGCTTTACTTCTTGAAGCTTTCCCTTTTGTGACATGTCCTTCTGGCAAGAAGTCGGCTGAGGGCTCCAACCCTTTCGATGCTCCCAGGAGGTGGCCTGCCCCGGTCATCTAGTTGGATAAGTTCCACACGCTCGATGGCTTATCATAAGATTAACGGTACAGACCTTCGCACAGTGTCTATCCCCATAAGGCTGGTGGACATGAGACTCGTAGATTTGCCTACGGTACGTCCGGGAGATCAACGTGCGTAAATTGTCCCTAGTTCTCCTGAGAATTGATAAGATATCACCGAAACTCTGGAATCTCACATAGTCTACTGCTGCAGTGCCGTGGTGTGACTGTTTGATGCGCATTGTGCAAGCCTAGGCCCTCGGGATTTAGCAAGTGAGAGAGGAGCTGATTCTGGTGGATGTTAAGTGCCATTGAACAATCATAGTGGGTTTGAGTGGTTTCCTAATTTGCAGCGGCTGTTATTATTTGCATGGAAGACCACAACTACCATGCGACGTGGGCTGACATGATTGAACGACTTTGCATCGAGAGATGTGACAACGGTGTAACTTGTCAGCAAAGTGCTATCAATAATACCCCGTTCCCACTAATTCAATGATGGAGATACCATTGTCGGTGTTAACTTTATACACAGTGACTGTGTGACTGTCCGACTGGTGCAACATCTCGATGAGCGATAGCCGATACTGGGACTCGAAGCAAGTAGTCCTCTGACTCTGGGATTACTGTCACGATCTCTTTAGGTTGTAGTGTGTCGGCTGGTCGATTTTCAGGCTAGCTCGGTACAGGATATCCGACGGGTGCGGCTGCTGGCAGACTGTGGAGTCAAAGATTTGAATGATGAATTTCGAATGAATTTAGAAATAACGATTTGACGCACCAAGCCCCGTTGAAATATAGACCCTGGTAAACCGTGACGTTGAAAGACTATGCTACACGGCGAGACCACTGATTCTTGAAAGGATGGCCACGTCCTGCCATGGAGAAATGGTAACTTACCGGAACACCATTGCTGTCGATAATTTTAACCATGATAAGTTCGAACATGCATGGCAACTGCATCTAACTGCATGGGATGGTGCTGAGTAACTAGTCACACCGAAAAGCGTTTTAATTGGTCATGCTGGGGTGAGAACAACATACATCTTCCCACCTGACTTCGATATGGACCTTGCCAAGCGCTAGCGATTAAACTTCCTATTGCTAGTGGACAGCTGTAGACAAGTTGCTCGACAGCTCTCACTATGACATGTAATTCCGTCCAGCTCAACGGCGATTTTGCAATTGCCTTTTCTCCGAATGACATGCGTACACCGATGCTGCCACGTAGTATACAGACTATCTGATACATGGGCGTACGTATGATATTCCTATGTATTGGAATGGACAGAGCACTGGCGTAGTTGTTACTAGGCCTCTCACGGACTCACGGTAGAGCGCGGTGCAAAGGATGTTTCCAAGTTCATCGGAGCGTCACGCGTCAACCGTCACGCACCACCCATTTTGTCAACTGCCAGTGTACCATGACTTACTACTTTCTTGAAACTTGAAGGAGGGTCAAACAATCGTCTGCACTTGAGTACGATGTACCTCGCCCATGGAAAAGCATGCGACAAGCGTTAGCTTTCGTCAGCCGCCAGAGTTGGAGTTACCTTCAAGAGCGGTAAAAGCGATTCAGAGGGGCAAATCGGTGATCTAGGCAAGTGATTCTATTTCTCAGCCTCGTCGACTCAGGCCGCCAGTCACCTCACCTCCTTTGCAAACGGATCCCGAGTCGTATCTGTTGTGTCACTGATAGCTTCAATTTGAAGGTTTTTTTTTCCCAACCATGGATACGCCGCAATTATGATGAACAAGAACCCCTTCAATTTACTCGATAAGGCTTCAAGTCGGTGCTCATGGCTTCGGTTCCTGTACGAAGCTAAGAGCTTGCAATTGCTTACTTGGGCCCATCTGTCAAGCGTTACATATCAATCATCATATAAAGTTCATACCCCAACAGTCAACATCATCAATATTGCATTAGCTAACATCTATCGTGACCATCAGATGTCCGCTTCAAGGAACACTAGAAGCATCTGGACGAGCGCAGATGCGCATTCCCCGGGCATTCCCCTGCTTCAACACCGCTTTCCCCGAACTCAGCTCAACGACTGCGTCACACCATCTTTGATCACTGTTGCAGCTAAGTGTATGGCCTTGGGTAATCCAGGTGGTGAGCATGTCATATATTTCATTGACGTAGAAACTGCTGGAAATCGATTTGACCTTCTACATCTGGTCGTACTCGTTCACGAAAATATCTTGTGGAGCATTCTCGTCGGATGAGCGTACTGGATAGTATTAATGCTCTTCATCTCTTGGGATCAGATCAGGGGTGCTATCATGATGGTAAGAAGCGCCACGACCAGCTGCGCATGAGGTCCTTAGATGTAAGTCTCATCGGGAGACCTATCATCATGCGGCTAGATGGCCGAGCGGTCTAAGGCGCTGGAATCAGGATCCAGTCCGAAAGGGCGTGAGTTCGAATCTCACTCTAGTCAAATACTTTTTGTCCATGGCGGAGCTATAGCGAGGGAGCAACCATTTGGCTACGGTACACTGGGTAACGTGTTGAAAGTTGAAAGTTGAAACAAATACAAAAAGGTGACCCAAACTATTGTATGGTGAGTAGTCGGAGTAGTATTCTAGTTGGAGGTATAACACTGAAGGCAAAGTTATCAAAGGTCCGAAGTGGTGTCAGAGTCTGGCGGCCCTTCCTTCCATTTCTCCCACATCTTCCTGCAAACCGTGCTCGCAAGTATAAAGGGATCGGGGGTCTTTGCCTTTTCCCATATGCGGACAGCAAGTTCAGCTTGGGCGCCCGATTCAAAACTACGTTGCAAAGTGGCCAAAACCTTGAAGGATGGTGCAAGAAGGTTGTGGACTGGTTCCAACAGAGGGGTGAGGGGAGGGGGTAGTTTTACTAGCGTAGACTCTTGCCTAGAATGTTATTCATTAAGCTTGATTTGCGATCAACGCCGTAAGTGACTCACCATGGATGTCTAGCCTCTTGCTTAGGGAACATCTGCCCATCAACTGGATATGGCGTGCCCTCGAGCTGGATGTTTTCTCCAGCTGTACGCGTGTCATGAAACTGCTCCCCTGACTGTCTCTGATGCTCCGCCCAATAATCGTCCCACTGCTTCTGCACCTCGTCCTTGTGGCGCTGCCAATGATCCTGGTGGTCCAGGTCCCACATCATGAGGTCCAACCTCTCCTGCGTTGCCCACCGACTCCTACTCGTCCAGAGGTACCAGCCCTCCTCCCAATACCGTATGTCATCAGACTTGGGCGATGATAAGCTGTCTGTATTAGGCTGGCCCTCGGGTGGGAGGGGGAAACCATGATCCTTTAGGGCAGCTTTCTCCTTCAGCGCATCATCGTGGGCGATCGCTGTTTTGACTTCGTGAGCGAAGACCCTGCGGAAGCATATCGAACGACATGTCGGTTCACGGCCCTCAGTCCGTCCGCGGGTAGTCTGAGAACAGTACGAGAAGCAACGTTCATCGGTCTGTGGTGAGAATTTTCCTGTAAGAGAATGGATGATGTCAAACTTGAGCTAAGGAAATAGAGAAGACTGGTAGCTTGCCAGAAGGATGCCGAGTCACTGAAATAGAGGGAAGTGGCCACATGCTCGAGCGGTTTTGAGGTTCCTTGCGGGTGGTGGATTGAGTGGAAGTATTATGAGGTAGCTCCTTTCCAGAAGAATCCTTATTTTCTGCATCTGGAGGGTCCATTGGGTTATTCATAGGAGACTACGGTGGAAGTCGGTTAACAAGGGCGTTCCAGTGCACGCCTGCACCGGCCGAAATGAGGTTCGGAGTTTCAATCATGCCCATAACAGCTGCTGTCACAAAATTTTGTACTTTCAACCGCATCGTTTGAAGATTCGCTGTCGCAGCACACGCACAGAAAGGTTTTGCTTTCTTCTTTGGCTGCGGGGAAAGTCCCCGGAGAAACAGGGTTATACCTTCTCGTTCGCAATGGAAATCTCCCAGCTCTAAGAGCGCTGCGGGGAACGAGACTGGTCGGGAAGGTCGATTTACTGGACTTGTTGCCATCAGGCTCAGGACCAGTTCCGCTTGCCTACCCTGTTGCTTTCTTGACTTCGAGTACTCTTCCAACTGCACGCCTATGCGAAGATACGAGCGTAGTCGTGTTTGGGTATCTTGGACGACGGTTGGCGCTTCGTTGCTCATAGACATAGTTATGCGATTGTCGACACTGCTTCTGGCATGTCATCAACTCAATGGGGCTCACTCTCATTCGATGCGGTTTTCCGCCCTGGGGCGTTATTTTTTGAGCTTCCGAACGTTCGCCGTTCGACCCATCTGATCCTCTGCGCGGGTTTTGGTTATGGTGAGTGACTGCTTCGTTTTGGTTGATTTATGATGTTTTGGTTTTTTCGTTGAATTTCTTCAGGGAGTTGACCTCTTTCGAGGGCGTGCTCCACAACTTGACATCCTGACATTCTTTGTTTCTTTGAAAAACTGTTTCTGATTCGTCCTTTGTTAGATGCATACCATGGGCCTTTACAACGTGTTGCAGGTCTGGCTCGTATATTTTTGTCGTCTATGTAAATTTTAGTTTTAGCGTTACTCTTTCAGAAAATTGCTCTTCCGTGACCAAATGGAGCAAAAGTTTCACAATGCCTTCTACAATGTTCTACTGTAAGTTCGTAGTGTCATTCAGGGTAAACGCAACAACTTCACGCCGTATCTATCCGTGGTCGGTGGTTCTTTGATCGACAATGACATGAGGCAGCGAGTATAAATCGATTCAAATCAGCTATCTTCTTGCCTTATAATTTTCTCGATAACGGATTCAGTGGCGGCCGCAAGTACTGATGTTCAGCGCGAGCCTCGAGGAGATTCTCGCGCGCTACTCCGATCCATCTCAAAACCCATACGTGCAAGTCCGATCACAAGTGCGCGCTTTACCCTGTCTAAAGAAATACACTGACATCCTTGATTTTTCAGACGCCCAAGCCGAGTTCGTCGCAGCATCTGGAGCATACGCTACATCCTGGACTGGACGTGTCCTTAGGCGCTCCTTCTGCCAACCAGTGGAAGTCAAGATGGAAGCTAGATATTAAAGTGGTTAGTAACGGATTATTATCTGTGGCGCCTTGTGTTCAAGCGCCACAACGCAGTTTGAGCAACTCCCACAGGTGCTGGACTCTAGAGGATGTTATATCCAGTCACGGTCAGTTTTTCACAATGAATGGTCCTCATGGGTTCCTGATTAGACCTGTAGGATCGATTCTCAGTCGTCCATGCCGCAGATTCCGCCAGAGCATGAACATGTTACACCTTTACACTGCGGGACCCATCCTCGGTCATGCGCGCAGCCGGTTCCATCACAGCACGCCAATCTTGTGAAGTCTTCGTGCTACACTGATGAGAAATTAAGTGCCGTGCCAGCCCCCATAAACGATGCCGCAACTGTTAATCACACACAATCAGTTCCTGATGTTCCACAAATGCTCTCTTCCCAGTAGGTGTTGTTATTCACGTATATATAGTCAAGCTAACAGCAGTTCTAGATCCCATGTTCCCCAAAGGTTCTGGTCAAAGTAGGTGCCATTGTTCGCGCGCATGTTCAATCTAACATAGGTTCTAGACATCAAGTAGACTCTGGAGCTACCGACGAATCTATGAGTGTCCCGGCTCCTGCCAACCTTGATGTGCAGCCTTCCGCGTCTGGCAGTCATGTAGATCCAATCGTTATTACCGATGAATCAGACGCATGTTTTATGTCAGAAATATCTAGGCCGGCAATGAGAGACGTAACAGCGGAGAACAAGACAAGGGACACAGATAAAGGAAATGCAGACTCAAGAAGGGAGGCGGAAAAAAGGGAACTCGAACGAATGGAAACAGAGAAACCGGAGATAGAGAGACAGGAGTCGGCGGCTAAGGAGGTCGAGACAAAGAAAGAGCGACGCGTTTCCCCTACCTCAAAACTTCTCCGAATAGAGCGCAAGCTTGACAACAGGGGCTCCTTCATGGGCTGGTACAAGTCCAGGAGCTCATCAGAGCTTGAATACCCGCGCGAGTGCAAAGCACCTCAGATCGGTGATGTCTATGTCCACTCCTGCAAGAAAGAGGGAATTTCGAAGTTTCAGCTATGGGTGCGAGAGATCAGCGCCAGCCGTGCCACCTGGGTCAAAGCTCAAATTTTCTACATACACCCCAAAATAAACGATCGCAGATTAACACTGGCAACGACAGGAGAACCTTACTGGTCGACGAGATATTCACTTACGGCTTCGGGAAGTCGGGAGAGAGCTAGCAAGATTGCAGATAGTATTCTGTATTGACTAGCCAGGTGGCTTGGTCCTGCACATGATACTACTTTACACTAGTACATACTGACCCGGAAGATAATGTCCTATTACAACACTACTATTCTCAGGTTTAGTCTAAGCACCCTATACGATAACCATTGACTCACTACGAACTTCACTCGCTTTCCTTGGTTTAGCAATGTCGGTGACTTCTTGACCAAGTCTCGAGACGGCCATTAGCGCACAAGACGACTTGCGAAATATATCGTCGTCGCGCGTTTGTTTAAGGCAATTCGATTCTGGGCCGAAGTTCTGACACGTTTGAGACGTTCATGTCAAAATTGTTAGAAGTCCAAACCCTGAAAAGGACGATCCGAAAAGGACATACGCCTTCGCCACTCTGGATATCAGTCGGACACTTACGTTGACGAAAAAAGCAGCACGCAAAATGCTTCTCACCTCACTAGACCTACCTTCGTAGGTGAACATTGCTGCATCTTGTGACCGTCGTAAAATTGCTGCGCATTCCCATAGAGAGGTGATGGTCGCTGCTTCAAAACCAATGAAGCCGGTCACTCCGAGCCGACCTGTATCTGCATCTGAAAGAAGTTTCGCTTCGCTGAAGACAAGCTGAAGATGCAATTCCTTTGTGTGTACTGCTTCGATTAGTAGGCACTCGCTTGGCTATAAAAGCATGTTCTTACTTTCGTACTAGTAGTGACTCCCACTCACATCTGCCCGTGATTTGATCGAAGGCGTTGGGATACAGTGGAGAAAAAATGTCTGTTGGGATTGACGTTCAGTGAGATAGATGTGCCGGGAACCCTAACAATTAAATGACACTGGCATTGAGAGCACGGTAAAACGGTGTGCTGATTGTTGGTACAACAACAAATTGGGGCGAAAGAAGAGGGTCCAGATCTGCCCAGATGAAGATATCAAGTTTAGGTGACCCATGCTAAGATGTGGAGTAATTTGAAGTTGTGCTCAGTAGAGGTCAGACGCACTAGTAGTACCTTGTGATAATCTCCGTCAGTCAGCTTCTACAGGCTTCTGCGGCTTGTCAAGTTTAAGTGTTCACGTACTTTGAAGACCCACTTAGACTGTGCTCACATTTGAAGCTTGAAGTGGAGTCACTTTCAATCAAGTACGTACTACTACAACAACCACGTGATTCTTGACCTCTGCGGAATCGAGGCCGTTTTGAATCTCTGTTCGGCTAGTACTTACTCGAGAGTACCTTGGCGGAAGCTTCTGATGGTCCAGGCGGCCTGTCCTAGTTTCCATTGAGTAATGGTTTCAACTTTCCATACTACTCCGGTATGTACTAGTTGGACCATATCATAGTAAGTTGATCCGCATATGAGAAGACCGTTAACCACTGCAGGGAGGCTTTCCGAGCTTGATCGTCTCCGAACCTCATCGCCTCCCATGTTGATAGTACGTAAAGGACTAGTATTTCAAAACTGATCGAGTTTGACTCCGTATTTGGACTTCGTCAGACTCAGGGTTCATCTTCTGAATTTCAGTTGGCCTCGTCGAAAACTGCATCGATCGATACAGTACTGTGGCTTTGCCAGTACGTGACCACTGGCCATGTCATCCGACCTCCACCTCACTTTGTATGGTGCCATCTTGTTCGTTCCTCTCGTCCTAGCGTGGAGGTCAGCGAGCAAAAACTCGAACCTGCTGCCACTTCCTCCGGGCCCTCGTTTGCTTCCATTTGTGGGCAACGCTTTAGACATAGACGTTTCTCGTCCTTGGCTCACATACACTCACTGGAAAGAAAAACATGGTGAACTGTCTGACTCCCCTTGCCAATGCTTAACATTGATGGCATGTCAGGTGATATCGTGTACTCTCGTGTTCTAGGACAACACATCATCATCATCAACTCCATAGAAGTCGCCCGGGAGCTTCTGGACAGACGTTCTGCCATATATTCAGACCGCCCTTTCGTCCGGGCAAACGAAGAGTACGTGTAGCTAACAAATACCTGCAATTGACTGAGGTGACAGGAAAGATTTGGAACTTCCTTTAATACTGCATATCTGCCATATGGGGAGACACTACGGGTTCACCGCAAGCTCTTCCATCAAACTTTTGGAGCAGAAGCATCTGTGGAGTATCGTGATCTATACTTTCGCAGAGCGTATGAGCTCGTCATCGATCTCATCAGCGCTCCTCATAAGCTCGAGAAGCATCTTGAATTGTTTGTTGATGCTCCTCGATCTGGCTTTCTATATCCTCTTATGCCGCATGTGTCAGATACTCTGGTTCGCTCATCATCACAGCGATATATGGATATGAAACCCTGCCTGACGCGGATGGCGACCCTCTTATCAACCGCACTCGGGAGGCTACTGAGATAGCCAAAAGAGTGTTAGCTCCTGAAAGAGCTGCGCTGCTGATGGCCTTTCCTTTCCGTACGTGTTAGACATCGACTGTCACAATTCAGTCATTTAGTGTCATGACAGTGGGTCATCTTCCTTCGTGGTTTCCGGGGGCGTCAGATCGGCGTCTGGCGCCTTATTGTAGGAAACTCGTTCGCCTGATGTTGGATGAACCTTTCGAAATAGGAAAGGCGAAGATGGTGTGTACCCCGAATCTTTCTGTCAATGTGTCGACTGGATGCACATACAGACGAATGACGGACGACCACCCTCTATCGTGGCCAAATTTCTGGACGCGGGTGATACCTCCCCAGCACAAGAAGAGTTCATGAAAGGTGTAGCTGTCAGTGGATTCGTTGGTGAGTCAAGGCGTGATCAAATCTACAAGTAAATTTTTTCACACTTACTATATAATTAAACTTAGGTGGAACGGAGACTGTAAGGTTATGCAGTGGATATCTTGACATTCGCTTAATGTTTTACTCCCAAGACTGCATCAACTTTGCACTCATTCGTGCTGGCGATGCTACTTCACCCAGAGGTCCAATCTCGCGCACTTGCTGAAGTCAATGCTGTCTGCGGAGATAACCTTCCAAGCTTTGAGCACAGACCATCACTGCCCTACATCGAAGCTATTTGTCGAGAAGTTCTCAGATGGCAGCCCATCGTACCGCTAGGTTAGCCACCTCGTCCTGGATACGTGATCGATCTACTCATGTTGAAGAAAGGGCTGCCACATATGACGTCTCAAGATGATGTTTATGAAGGATACTTCATTCCGAAAGGTCCGTTTTTTATTCATTGATGCTCATGACTCATTTGAAAGGCACTGCAGGGTCAATGGTCCTAGTAAATGAGTGGTATGTATTTTGCCTGAACACTGTCTCTGTTCAAGACTCAAAAAATACCCAGGGCTATATCTCGAGACGAAAGCCTTTATCCCGATGCATCTCGATTCGATCCTCAGAGACATCTGACTACTGAGGGGAAGTTGAAAGATGATCCTCTTGCGGGACACTTTGCTTTCGGCTACGGAAGGTAATCGTCACTCCCAAAGCTTGTTGATCCATGTCTCAATCTGAATAACCTGTAGGCGTATCTGTCCAGGACGCCATTTTGCCGAGCTCTCTCTATGGGCTGCCATGGTTTCCATTTTGTCCACTGTTCGGATCACGAAAGCGAAAGACTCGGAAGGCAACGATATTCCAGTGATTCCGGAGTACACTGCTGGTCTCGCTATGTTAGTTTTAATTCACTGGTATCTGGATAGTGCTGATTTCTTTTGTCTTACAGGCAACCGAAACCTTTTGCATGCGCCATCACAAGTGTTAATTCAAGAAGGGAGGAATACATGAGAGCTGCGCCTCGGGCAGATTGGGACTCGTATGACATGCCTTGATTCCAAGTCATGGTGATATTGTGCTGTTACCTCACATTTGAAATGTAGGTCCGTGAAGAGCAAGAGTATTTTCGCGACGAGACAAGTCCTTGAATCAAATCTAGATGCACGATATATATGTTGCAGGGGCGGAAACTGCTGAAATTATGGCGATCTATTCAGAGGAGCGCGTGATCCGAATACAATATGTGGCAGAACAGCGCAGAATAAATATGGCAGTTGAAAGAAATTGGAAATTGGTTCATGGGGTCTTTGCCATTAAGATGCTCTTGATCATTGATGCGTTCAGGGACTTTTCCCCTGCACATGGCATGGGCTCAGTCTGACCCCAAGTTATAGAACGATTCTGCCCCTCTGTCTGCGTTACAGCTCGCCTTGTGCACTATAAGATAAAGTGTACGCCTTAGTTTGTTTGGTGAGTGGTAGTTAACGTCTTCTCGACTATGCCACTTTTGCTAATCTAACTGACCTTGACACATTTTCACGTCATTAGCCCAAGCTCCTCTGTATCACTACCCGAGTCTTTTCATTCCACCCACCGCTTAGCACATCCTCATTCCTTGTCACCGCACCGTCATGTGCAGTCACATGGGCACTGGACTAGTTTGCCCGACTTGAAGGAGGTTTACTCCACAGTCCATGCAAGTGACCGTCGTGATCCTCACGCTAATTCCACGGTCATCAGCTCAAAGTCCCTCGAGCGCATACCCGCAGGCATTTACATACCCATAAATGTGGACTTGAGGAGATGCCGAAAATCATCCATCAGAGTCTTGTTATCCGACGAATATGTGGAGTGGGACGATACAGTGGCCCTGTAAAGTTCACGGAAAGTCTCGGATTTGATTCGAGGACTGATCTAAGATCTTCCGTCTGTAGGTAATCACAGTCATCTGAACTGGCATCAGTGGAGATCAGGGCATCTTCGAGCTCGTTCAAATGCTAAGCAATGGGGGAAGTTGTCGGAGACCCTCAAACATCATGAGATGAGCTGTCCGGTAACTCTTTTTCTCCTCTTTCATGCGAGTCTACTAATATGTCGTAGATATATTATCAAGCCTTGTGCAACGCTCAAATCACCATCATCGAAGTAGTTGTAAAGAGCAGGAGTGATCTGGCCTGCAACATCCTCGTTGACAGACCGCATATATCCTATCACACTGCGAAATCCAGATAATTGCATAACAGCAACGAGAGGAATTGCCTCGTCGCAGCAAACCGACAAAATTGCGAAATCTGGATCTTGCAAGTGAGATAGGATGATGTTACTGATCGTCAAAAGCCCATCACGCATTGCAAATGATTTGAACGATTGTTTCGATTTCGCATGCCAGGTGAAGCCACTAGATTCGGCCATATGTGTTCACCATGGGCATCGCTGTTCACAATGGTACGATGGGCTTGATACGCTGAACGATACATTGAATCACGCGCGAGGTTGACCGTTGACCGTGAACCACCCTTTGTCCATGAAATTCTGAATCAAGCCTCTGAGAACCGACCGGGTCCATGAGTCTCACGGACCTTCAACAACTAGCAACAGTGCCTCATTCAGTCGACGTGTTGCATGGACTCATAGTCCGATTCCTGCCCTGCTCGTTTGATCGCACCATCTTCAGCTAGCTGCTTGAAATCAACACCGAGAACATGGCACACCCTGTCCTATGGAGAGGAAAACAATTCTTCTACCCTATTGGCAATACACCTGCAGTTTGCCTCACACAGGATCTTTGTCCAACTGAGAAAGCAGACATACTTCTCCTTGGGTGCGGTGACCCGAGGCATATCCTTTACACTGTATATACAAACAGCACTGGCTCACAAGGTAAAGTCACAGTCCCACGAGGAATATTTTGCATTATGCTAATGTTTCGTTTCCAGTGGCATCGCGACAACTGGATTTTACTTGCTGCGACCTTGAGAGTGCAGTCATCGGTGAGCCGAAAGCTAACATTCTGTGTGTCTTCAACTGAACAAACGAACCAAACAGCGCGTAACACCATCTTATTCACCCTCCTTGCCGACGATGGCGCTGAGCAGAACGCGCCACAAATTTGGAACATCCTTTTCCACTTTTATCTCGACAAAGCTTCCCATGACCTGCTCATATCACAGTGTAGGAAGTTGGTCGAGCTATCCAGCGATCTGGATAGCTGGAACAACGGTCCTTATGGTCATTTCCTTCGTATGTGCACTGGAGTTACTCTCGTGGAGTTGCGGCGCCTTTGGCAGCTGTACGTCAAGACGACGACTTGCTCGCCTAGCGAAGCAAAGGCATTTCAATCCGCATATGCTGCTGATGTCAAGGCTTCCAGGGCGAAGTTTAAATCCGTGTATACAGCAGGTCGGGCAGCCGGGCCACTGTCGATGTATGCGCTCAAGATAGCGGGCGATCACTACAACATTTACTGGGAGACAGGCATATGCTCTGCCGTCCCTAAGAGACCCTCGGAGGTGTCGTATCCAAATGCAACTTTAGCATACTCCATGGCGGGTGATAAGTTTGCGGTCCACTATGGAACGGATCCACTCGCTTGCTTTCATTTGGCGGAAGCATTTGCGCCTGCTGTCGGAAGTGCTCGCCATCCAGAGAAGGTCACTTTGAAGGATGTAATAAGTGTCTGCAAGACGCAGTTTTCTCTGTGGTGCACTTCAGTTTCCAAGGTCTTGCGCAGTCAAGGTTCATCTTCTCCGAGCCCGTTCATCATACGCTGTTTTGTGGGAGATGCTCTGAGCTTGTGCCAAGCTCTTGACTACTCCCACATCACAAAATCGACATCCACACTATTCCCGCTTGCTCCTTGGAAGACCGCGTGCATCATCCTTGATCCTAGCGCTTACGGAACGGGTACGCAGTCACCCGCGCCGACCATGTTCAACGTCATCGATACTTCCAACCTTCTTGATCACGTCGGTGTGTTGAATATTCTCGCTGTTACTTTTCCTATTCTTCAGCGAACTCCATGTGCTACGTTGTACACGGAAGGTCTCTCCGGGAGCAGCCCAGGGGACACGTTGCCACGGCAACTCTGTGGAGACATTGCGACTATCGGGCTGCTCCTCGGCCTCATTCCCGTGTCCTTCGTATCACAGTTCACGAACCGGTCGAATATGCACGAGCTCATCCTGCAAACCAAGAAGGAAGGGAATAGAACTCAGAATCACGAGCGCCTCGCTTGGAAGCTGCTCGGCTGTGCTGAGAAACTCTTGACTGATCTTGACTGCACCATTGGTATCGCTCCGGAGCAGCTTGCAGGCGCTTTCTTCAATATCTATCTCAACATGTTTGCTCATGAGAACGCCGCGCAAAAGTTGTCCATTGTCAAGCAGTCGCCAAATCCAATCACATTTTTTGCAGTCATACATTATCATCGTCGTTCGTTCGTGGAGATTTTGGGTGTCATCAAGAGGAGGATGGTCACCGACTGGGATTCGACCATGAACATGCTTCAAGATAAGATCAAGAATGACAAGACCCTCCAGATCGGAATGAACTATTACCAAGATCTCTGCTGCCAGCTGCACCTTCTCGGTATTTTCGATGTGGATTGGGTGTCACTACAGATGGTGCAGGAGGTGCATCGCGTCAAAAGACCCTTCGTCTTTCGCGATTGGAAGACGCTCCCGCAAACCGTTTGTGTTGTCCTCTGCATCCCTCAAGCTCGCCTACAGCCGCTCTTGCCAGTTCTTGATAAGGCTGGAACACCTGTGTTGCAGTGTGACGTCAGGGGTGGGACAACCTCGAATGCGTTTTCATGCATCAACACAGTTTTCGGAAACGTCAAAATCAATGGCAAGGGCGACAGAAAAACTGTAGCCATTGAGGAGGACACCACTAGACGGTATGGAACTTCTCCTCTAGTAGTATGGTTCTGGGTGCCGTTTGTTGTGCTGATGAACGAGCGTCATTTATCAGTCGGTTTGTCTGTTCTGCCTACCCCAGTGACTTGCATGTCACTCACCATGAAGCTGGGGGTTGGCCTTCCCTTATTCCGTGCCGACATGGGAGATGAGCAATGCGTGCATATCCTACGACAGCGTCCTAATGCTGTCCCAGAGAGTCCTGAGAAGAAGAGTATGCAGATCAGCGGTCGTTCTATGAAGTCGCCTGGACCTGTCACCACATTTGTGACGTTAGATAAAGAATGCAAGAAACCTCTGTCATTCACCACTCGGGTGGATATCATTGAACCAGACATGAAAGCTTCCATGACCAGCGGCGCTACTCCCACTGTGGACCAAGTTTCCATGCATTCAATCGCCGTCGCTCTTGGAGACAAGTCTTTGCAATGCCCTTTCCCGCTTCCTATCGACGCCAAGAAAGCCAGGCTTCGCATTGCACGAAAGTCGTTCTACATCGAGGTTTGTCTTCTCCATCATTCTGTCTCCAATACTCATGTCTGACTCCGCACAGGTCATTTTGCCCCTGAAACTTGCTCTTGGAGAAACCGACGCAGACATGTTCCCTGTCATTCCCAAGGGAGGCGACCTTGCTCTCTGGAACATGCACCGAGTCAACCTCGACCAATGCATGCCTTTCAGCACTGCCAACAAGAAGGCTCTCGACTGGGTGAACCCTCACGTCTCCTTCATGATGTCTGATCGTGAGAGACGCATCCCCCATGGATTGACTACAGGGTCCACGCTGCTGGACGTCAAGTACACAATTCATTCAATGTTTGGGCACGCAAGTGGTATTGCACCTGAAAAACCCGCTCTGTGCTATGCCTTGCAGGAAGGACGGCATGTCTTTGCTATGTTATTCATCACGGACTTCCGCTTGGACGTCGGCTCGCACGCCATGGTTGCTGATGCTTGGGTGATGCCGTCTTCTCCTTCGTCTGCGAAGGTCAAGGCTTTCAACAAGGTTTCCGGACATGTGATGGCTGGCAGCAATATGAAGCAATTGGGGATGGGCGTTGAAGAGAGGAAGGCATGGGTGCACCTCCTCGTGGCCGCGACGGAGCGGTGCCGAACCTGGGAGCACAAGACCAACTGCGAGTACCGTGTCCAAGGCGCTATCCCTTTGACTTTTGACCCAGAGGAGAGTCCAATTTGCTCTTGCGGTGCCGGAGTGGGGGCTGAGGCCTTTGTGAAGAAATATCCAATGCTTCGCCCGCTTGCGCCGCATGTGACGAGGGCAGCGATCAGTCCGCTGTTCGCGCTGTCGTACTTGGAAAAGGTGGACGGTATTCTGCAAGATGCCATTACTACGAAGACTTCACCGACGCCTGCGTCGGCAGTAGCGGTGCACCATGTGTGTGCTGCATGTGGAAAAGAAGGCAGTGGTTCTGGATCTTTATTGAGTTGCAGCCGGTGCAAGGTCGTGCGGTATTGTTCAGCGGAATGTCAACGTGATGACTGGAAAGGGCACAAGAAGCGCTGTGTAGCGTCATCTTCCTGAGGAGACTGTTCATCACGAATAGATGTTATATCGATTGTTTTGCTGTATTCACGTTAGCGCTCTGTAGGATAGGAATTGGGTTGTGATCAACATGTCAATTAAAATATGGAATCGACCGTTATCGATCGATTATGTCCGGCCAGATCGTGCCGCAAGTCGTTTCAGGTTGTATGCCATGGGATAAGGGCCCGACACAATAATCGTAGCACCCATCAAAGATGGGGTCACGTTGAGGTTGGAAAAGAAACTATTGTCAATGCCGAAAAAACACTCCGGGTAGATGCGCCTTCCATATGGTCGTGCCCACTGAGATAAGGTATGCCCATTCTGTTGTCATGATCAAAAGGGTTTTTTTGATATGAAATGAGCGGGAGATATGCGCCAAAACCGTGACTAGGCAACCCGGAGGCGATCCATGACTTCGAGTTTCAGGAAGAGACGACCTGCAAATAACACCTCAGCAAACATTCTCGCATAACAAGCGAGGGAATAGAACAAATGGCGATATAGGATAGCCAGAACAGGCGTTTAATCGTCCAGTGCACAACCAAAATAATGTAAAAAAAGAGTCATTGGGTATGTTGAGCGTAAGATACAAATACAACGCTCTGGTATCTGCAACGTTACTCTGTCTCAACCAAAGTAGGAAGTCCTGCCGATGATGGATATGATGACGATTTCTTCTTCTTAGTCGAGCTACGAGACCGATGACTCGGAGGGGGTCTGTAAACTTTGCGCTCCGGCTGGACGTGTACATCTACGATCTCATATCGTGCCAGACGCGACATGGTCGCCGACCATGCCCCACGGCTGACACCTACAGAGCTCATCTTTCCATTTGCCAGTACGTTCAGCGAGAAGGATATCCGGCTTATGTCAATACCGGCGAGATCGCCTTCGAATGCTGATCTAGCAAATGTGACTGCTTGCTGCGATAATTGTGCCAAGTTCAATGGACAGTATGTAAACTTGGGCTGAAAAACTCACGTCAAAGTTCTCTGCTGGGGGGACATATGTCATGCGATTATTTAAACGATATGTGATAACATCTGCAGGGGCTGGGGACTGGCGTCTTGCAGAGGTTCGCATAGAGACTGAGGAATCAGGATTAACGCGCGGAAGAATGGTTACAGGAATGGAGGTTGTACTTTTTATCATAACTCCGTCTCCACAGCCCACCGAAAACTGCACCTTGAGTAACGCAGCCACACTTCCAAATTCCGTCACTTGTCAACCATTCTGAGACAGATAGTCCTAATGGGAAACCACAGTGGTGTTGTTCTCCAAAGATCGGGGGCCTCCTTGACGTGCTCTAAAGTTCAGAGCAAATGAGGAAAAATACCTATAAATGGCTTTCTGGTGCCTGGGGTGCGAGTCGTGGGATAGTGTGACCTGGAGAACGGTTGCTACAGGACCACATTGTAGTGACTCTGGCTGTGTGGCTGGTAGGGTCTTGTTGCATGTAGAAGAAGGGTGAACTGAGCTGTAGGACCAAAAGTGCGAGCCACAGAGAAAGCACCTTGTCGAGTATTTGAACGACTAGACTAAGGACATGACTCCAATGCATGCATAAGATGCTAACAATCTTGCTGATGATTTTCCGACTCAGAGGAGCCAACACGAACACAGGGACTGGAACTCGGAGGACATCACCGAGGTTCAACTTAACTCGTGTGATTGGGGACGCAAGCAGTGGTTGAAACCCTAGCCTTCAGACATAGAAATGGTAGCAACACACTTGAGACACCACTGGGAAGTGACAAGGCTTCGAGTATGTTGAAAGCAAGTTGATATGAGAGAAGGTTGTCACGAGGAAACATGGAGGCACCGTGCCGCGTGCTGCGTGACATGTGACTGTGCGTGACGTTGTTGAGGGTGTTCGCAGGTGTTTGGACCTCTATCAAGGTATTTTACTTGTAAATTCACGTTTCGCAGTTTTACTAACAAAAGTCGTAGCTGCTCCGGATTCACGCGACAGCCAACAAGTTCTAATTTCATTGCTTCACTTTAACGTTTTCTGACAAAATGGGTGGCGCTGGTGCGTGTCTCCTGCTCACTGGCCCAAGTCTCCTGGCTCATGTTTGCTGTAGGCTGGTTGTTCTTGTTCTCTGTGCTAATGGCGGCTGGTCTACTCTTCACGATGGTTTTCTTCGTCAGTCTTCCTTCTTATCTTAATACGCATTCGCACACTCATCCACTCACTTTTCACTCTCCCAGATCATCATGTTCTCAGACCTTGAATGCGATTATATCAATCCCATAGATC
The DNA here is from genome assembly GCA_011800875.2 of Suillus brevipes Sb2. Classification (NCBI taxonomy): domain Eukaryota; kingdom Fungi; phylum Basidiomycota; class Agaricomycetes; order Boletales; family Suillaceae; genus Suillus; species Suillus brevipes. The sequence goes on along the minus strand of JRHT02000020.1, from coordinate 210,504 downwards.
TCTGCAACAAACTCAACCAAGTATATCTCTCCACCCTGTCTATGATACATCCACTGACGTACACGTAGTTCGTCCTACCAGAAAACATCGCACACGCATCCCTAACAATCCTCTTTCTCCTCTCCGGTCAATGGTTTGCATTCCTCCTCAACCTCCCTCTTGTCTTATACAACGCCAACAAGTACGTCTAAACCTTACATTTGGGCGCTTTTTGTGGAGCCGGAGCTGACGCGTCATACAGGATACGCAACAAGAACCACATGTATGACGCTACAGAGATATTCAGAACTCTCAGCGGTCATAAGAAAGAGAGCTTTATGAAACTAGGTTTTTACCTCCTTTCATTCTTCTACTATCTTTACCGGTGTGTGGTCATTTCACAAGTGTCCCACGGTGACTGACGAGACTCTAGCATGATCGTTGCGCTTATCTCTGAGAGCGAATGATTGTAAGTGGTGGTTTGATGATGAATACCTTTCTGGACGGTCGAGTTTTTATGGGTACGCACGTAGCGTACAAGGCGGTCCCTGTTGTTTGGTTGGCTATCACGATCTACTTTCTTCGCTATCACTTATTATGCCAAGTCTACGCTATCTCATGCCCATTCTTGGCTGTGCTTTGACTCTTGACCTCGCTGCCTTAAATGATTGAGATGAGATGTATAATCAGCACAAAGGAAAATACATATGCTAAGATAATTCGCAACCCAAGATGAAGCCAACGCATATGGAGTCGGGCCAGACTCTTTCATCCATATCGTACCCATACTGAAAATCTGTCCCATAACTTGGGACTCAACTGTCGATATCCATCCCTGTTCCACGTTCCCCCCCACCACCATTTCTCCTTCCACGACCTCGTCCACGACCTCTACCCCCACGATGCCACTTCTGCCCATCCGGACGGGAATTCGAGTGCGAGTGCTGCTGGCTATACTGCTTCGGATCGGCCCCCGGTGGTGCAACCAACACACTCGCTCTCGGATCCGAAGCAATGATCGAATCCGACCGCATTTTTCTGTATCGATGCGAATAAAGACACAAACCTAAAATCAACCCAAGACACTCACGATGAATTCCCCTCATCCCCACCCTCCATAAGCACATCCACACTATCATTCACGATATCTACGCCCGCAAGCCTCCCCGACAACCCCACTGCTTTTGTCCCTACGATGCTCACTTGCAAGATTTTACCGTCCGCAGGCTGCCCGTTGAACTTGTTCACAGCTGCGTCTGCCTGTGCGGGCAGTTTGAATGTGATGCGGACGATGACGTTCTCCGAGGCTTTGGGGGATGCTGTTTCAGATGAAACAATCGTACCGCACCGTTTGAAAATAGCCTACCAAACCAACTGTCAACCATGAATCTCACTTTCAAAGCAAACAAAACACGCACCTCGACGTCAGCAGCAGTCGTACCTCTAACGAGTCCCCTAACCTCCACCACATTCCCTAACGGCACTGCACTCGCGCCTTTGATGCTCAAGCCCAGTCCTGAGGTTTTGCTGTCCCCTGCTGCGTCCCTAAGCGCGCGCTGCGCGAGGCGCGAATCAGGTTTGCGAGGCTGGGCGGCGTTGAGGGTGAGTCTTGATGATAGGCTGGGTTTTTCTGGGTCTTCGTAGAGGTCGTGGCTCCATTGAGCGTCTGGGTCGCCTTTGGGGGTGCGGTTTGGGCGGGTCTGTTAAGACAATGATTGGAATGGGGCGTGCGGGAGTGGGCGTGATGAACAAAAACAGAATGTGTGCGAGAGAGGTTACTCTTTTATTTTGGTTAAGAGTCGAGGGAAAGGTGTACGCACGTATGGGGATGAGCGACTGCCTGATTTTGTGCGGACGGGGCCTATAGAGGGGGCTCCGGCTCCGTTGTCTATCGGGACGTTTAGACGTTCAAGGAGGGACATCAGCGTTGTCGTACTGGGTGTCTTTGAATGAATCTGCAGTGGAAAGACTGAGTACTGAGAGGCGGGTATGCAAGACTGAGACTTGGGCGTAAACTAAAGTACCGTGTCGCTCAACATAAGCTGTGTGTTGTTGTTTGCTGTGTGGCACTGCACCTTTCTCGACTCTGCCAATTACGTTTCAACTTGAATCAAAACAGGGCTTTATAATTGAGATGGAGCGCTTGTATTTTGCTGTAGTTATCGTAACTGTTGGATCTGTATTTTGACAAGACACCGATATCTTCCCTCCCATTGAGAATTTATACTTATGCGCTCGTGTGGCACACTGGAAGTATGGCAGCCTGTCCTTGGCCTGTCCCTGTCAGGTAAAAAAAAATGCACTGCCCGGCAACTGCCCAGATAAGTACATATCAATGAAAGAAATCCAAAGCGACGAGGGGCCAGCAATATATACGGAAGTATTCCCTTCCGAGCCTCTGCCGTTCCCAATTTGAACGGAAGACAAGATGAAGCCATTGTCAGCTCATAGAGTCTACAGGTGCGAGCACGAAACACCAACATTTCCTTTTATACATATTTCAGCAGTTTCCGCAACTGCAACATACGTATAGTACGTCTATATTTCGTTGCGAAAATAAGCTTATTGGCCCTTGCTCTTCGTCGAGCCACTTTCCAATGTTTAGGGGCTAGTAGCAGTGCTGTATCATCATGACTCGGACTCGGATGATCGGAGCATGCCACATGAGTCCCAATATACCCGAGACGCGGCTCTCATGTGTTCCTCCCTTCGTGAATCGATACTCGTGATGGCGAAATCGAATGGTGTCGGTTGACTGTTAAGACAAAAGAAATCAGCACTGCCCAGATACCAGCGAAATAAAACGAACATAGCGAGACCAGTAGTGTACCCCGGAATCACTGGAATATCTTTGCCTTCCGAGTCTGTCGCTTTCGTAATCCGAACAGTGGACAAAATAGAAACTATGGCAGCCCATAGAGAGAGCTCGGCGAAATGGCGTCCTGGACAGATACGCCTGCAGGTTATCAGATTGAGACATGGATCAATAAGCTTTGAGGGTGACAATTACCGTCCATAGCCAAAAACAAAGTGTCCCGCAAGAGGATCATCTTTCAACTTCCCCTCAGCAGTCAGATGTCTTTCGGGATCGAATCGAGATGCATCGGGATAAAGGCTCTCATCTTGAGATATAGCCCTAGGTATTTTTTAAATTCTAAACAGAGACAGTGCTCAGACAAGGCACATACCACGCATTAACTAGGACCAATGACCCTGCGATGCCTATCAAGAGACTTGTGTGCACCAATGAATAAAACACGGACCTTTCGGAATGAAGTATCCCTCGTAAACATCATCCTGAGACGTCATATGTGGCACCCCTTCCCTCAGCATAAGTAAATCAATGAAATAACCAGAACTAGATGGCCAACCTAGCGGTACGATGGGCTGCCATCTGAGAACTTCTCGACAAATAGCTTCGATGTAGGGCAGTGATGGTCTGTGCTCAAAGCTTGGGAGGTTATCTCCGCAGACAGCATTGACTTCAGCAAGTGCGCGAGATTGGACCTCTGGGTGGAGTAGCATCGCCAGCACGAATGAGTGCAAAGTTGATGCAGTCTTGGGAGTAAAAAATTGAGCGAATGTAAAGATACCGATCACATAACCTTACAGTATCCGTTCCATCTGATTTATGGAAGGTATGAAATCAATTTGTTTTGAAATCGTGCATTGACCTACCAGCAAATCCACTGACAGCTACGCCTTTCATGAATTCTTCTTGTACTGGAGAGGTATCACCCGCTTCCAGAAATTTGGCCACGATAGAGGGTGGTCGTCCGTCATCCGTCACGGTCTGTATGCGTCCAGTCAATACATCATCAGAAAGATCCGAAGTACACACCAACTTCGCCTTTCCTATTTCGAAAGGTTCATCCAACATCTGGCGAACGAGTTTCCTGCAATAAGGCGCCAGACGCCGATCTGACGCCCCCGGAAACCATGAAGGAAGATGTTCCACTGTCATGACACTAAATGGCTGAATTGTGATGGTCGATAGCTAACACGTACGGAAGGGGAAAGCCATTAGCAACGCAGCTCTTTCAGGAGCTAGCACTCTTTTGGCTATCTCAGCGGCCTCCCGAGTGCGCTGGATAAGAGGGTCGCCATCTGCGCCAGGCGGGGTTTCGTATCCATATATCGCTGTGATGATGAGCGAACCAGAATATCTAACACATGCGGCGTAAGAGGATATAGAAAGCCAGATCGAAGAGCATCAACAAACAATTCAAGATGCTTCTCGAGCTTATGAGGAGCGCTGATGAGATCGATGACGAGTTCATACGCTCTTCGAAAGTATAGATCACGATACTCCGCAGATGCTTCTGCTCCCATAGTTTGGTGAAAGAGCTTGCGGTGAATCCGCAGTGCCTCTCCATATGGCAGAAATGCAGTATTAAAGGAGGTTCCAAATCTTTTCTTTCACCTCAGTAAATTGCAGGTATGTGTTCACTACACGTACTCTTCATTTGTTTTGATGAAAGGGCGGTCTGAATATATGGCAGAACGTCTGTCCAGAAGCTCCCGGGCGACTTCTATGGAGTTGATGATGATGATGATGTGTTGTCCTAGAACACGAGAGTACACGATATCACCTGACATGCCATCAATGTTAACGTTTAGCATTGGCAAGGGGGGTCAGACAACTCACCATGTTTTTCTTTCCAGTGAGTATATGTGAGCCAAGGACGAGAAACGTTTATGTCTAAAGCGTTGCCCACAAATGGAAGCAAACGAGGGCCCGGTGGAAGTGGCAGCAGGTTCGAGTTTTTGCTCGCTGACCTCCACGCTAGGACGAGAGGAACGAACAAGACGGCGCCATACAAAGCGAGGTGGAGGTCGGATGACATGGTCAGTGCTCACGTTTTAGTTCTCAGCAAGAAGAAAATGCGACCAAGTTGAAGAGTTACTCGCAAAATACTTGCGAGCATTTTAAATCTGGTTGCTAAGCTCAGGTATGTGTCCGTAAACACTTAGACCCTGACTCCGCGAGTCGGACAAGTTTACACTAAGATAGACTAGAAGAATGCTGTGGTTTTAGTGCGAAGTATATCGGCTCCCAACAGGGTGGGGAGTACGTACATGGTTTCAATTGCTCAACGGAAGTTTGCGAGGAAGGTCTTGTCCGAATCCCGATCCGTACTAGTACGCATTAATATTTCTGTGACACAGGTTTTTGATCTCACTAAACCTCTTATGTTTCTCTAGGTCTTTAGCTATCGAATCCCTCGAGTATTTGACAGACTTAGAGTCTTTATATTTGTGCGCAAAACATACAAGTCTTTGCAAACTCGGCACGTGGCTTGTCGGGCCCTTCTAGTCCCATGGCATACTTGAACCTGAAACGACTCGCGGTACTACAATTTGGCCGGACATAGGTGATCGACAATGGTTGATGCCATATTTTAATTGACATGATGATCATGACCCAATTCCTATTCTACAGAGCACGAACATGAATACAGCAAAACAATCGATATAACATCTATTCGTGATGAACAATCTCCTCAGGAAGATGGCGCTACGCAGCGCTTCTTGTGCCCTTTCCAGTCATCGCGTTGACATTCCGCTGAACAATACCGCACGACCTTGCACCGACTGCAAATCAACAAAGATCCAGAACCACTACCTTCTTTTCCACACGCAGCACACACATGACGCACCGCTACTGCCGACGCAGGCGTAGATGGGGTCTTCGTAGGAACGGCAGCTTCCGGACTACCGACCTTTTCCATGTACGACAGCGCGAACAGCGGACTGATCGCTGCCCTCGTCACATGCGGCGCAAGCGGGCGAAGCATTGGATATTTCTTCACAAAGGCCTCTGCCCCCACCCCAGCGCCGCAAGAGCAAATCGGACTCTCCTCTGGGTCAAAAGTCAAAGGGATAGCGCCTTGGACACGGTACTCGCAGTTGGTCTTGTGCTCCCAGGTTCGGCACCGCTCCGTCGCGGCCACGAGGAGGTGCACCCATGCCTTCCTCTCTTCAACGCCCATCCCCAATTGCTTCATATTGCTGCCAGACATCACATGTTCAGAAACCTTGTTGAAAGCCTTGACATTCGCAGACGAGGGAGAAGATGGCATCACCCAAGCATCAGCGACTATGGCGTGCGAGCCGACGTCCAAGCGGAAGTCTGTGATGTATAACATAACAAAGATCTTCCGTCCTTCCTGCAAAGCGTAGCACAGAGGGGGTTTGCCAGATGCAGTACCACTTGCGTGCCCAAACATTGAATGAATTGTGTACTTGACGTCCAGCAGCGTGGACCCTGTCATCAATCTGGGGGGGATGCGTTTTTCACGATTAGACATCATGAGGGAGACGTGAGGGTCCACCCAGTGGAGAGCCTTCTTGTTGGCAATGTTGAAAGGCATGCATTGGTCGAGGTTGACTCGGTGCATGTTCCAGAGAGCAAGGTCGCCTCCCTTGGGAATGACAGGGAACATGTCTGCGTCGGTTTCTCCAAGAGCAAGTTTCAGGGGCAAAGTGATCTGTGCGGAGGCAGACATGAGTATTGGAGACAGAAAGATAGAGAAGACATACCTCGATGTATAACGACTTTCGTGCAATGCGAAGCCTGGCTTTCTTGGCGTCGATAGGAAGCGGGAAAGGGCATTGCAAAGACTTGTCTCCAAGAGCGATGGCGATTGAATGCATAGAAACTTGGTCCACGGTGGGAGTAGCGCCGCTGGTCATGGAAGCTTTCATGTCTGGTTCAATGATATCTACCCGAGTGGTGAATGAAAGAGGTTTCTTGCATTCTTTATCTAACGTCACAAATGTGGTGACAGGTCCAGGCGTCTTCATAGAACGACCGCTGATCTGCACACTCTTCTCCTCAGGACTCTCTGGCACAGCATTAGGACGCTGTCGCAGGATGTGCACGAGTTGCCCATCTCCCATGTCGGCGCGGAATAAGGAAAGGTCAAACCCCAGCTTCATGAAGAGTGACATGCAAGTCACTGGGGTAGGCAGAACAGACAAACCGACTGATAAACGACGCTCGTTCATCAGCACAATAGACGGCACCCAGAACCACACCACTAGAGGAGAAGTTCCATACCGTCTAGTGGTGTCCTCCTCAATGGCTGCAGTTTTTCTGTCGCCCTTGTCGTTGATCTTGACGGTCCCGAAGACTGTGTTGATGCATGAAAACGTATTCGAGGTTGCCACACCCCTGACGTCACACTGCAACACAGGTGTTCCAGTCTCGTCAAGAGCTGGCAAGAGCGGCTGGATACGAGCTCGAGGAATGCAGAGAACAACACAGACAGTTTGCGGGAGCGTCTTCCAATCGCGAAAGACAAAGGGCCTTTCAACACGATGCACCTCCTGCACCTTTTGTAGAGACAGCCAATCCACATCGAAAACACCGAGAAGGTGCAGCTGGCAGCAGAGATCTTGGTAATGATTCATTCCGGTCAAGAGGGCCCTGTCATTCTGGATCTTGTCTTGAAGTATGTTCATGGTCGAATCCCAGTCGGTGATCACCCTCCTCTTGACGACACCTAAAATCTCCACGAACGAACGACGATGATAATGTATGATTCCAGACAATGTGATTGAATCCAGCGACTGCCTGGCGATGGCCAACTTTTGCTCGGCGTTCTCATTAGAAAACATGTTGAGATAAATATTGAAGAAAACGCTTGCAAGCTGCTCCGGAGCGATATCAATGGTGCAGTCAAGATCAGTCAAGAGTTTCTCAGCACAACCGAGCAGCTTCCAAGCGAGGCGCTCGTGATTCTGAGTTCTATTCCCTTCCTTCTTGGTTTGCAGGATGAGCTCGTGCATATTCGACCGGTTCGTGAACTGTGATACGAAGGACACGGGAATGAGGCCGAGGAGCAGCCCGATAGTCGCAATGTCTCCACAGAGTTGCCGTGGCAACGTGTCCCCTGGGCTGCTCCCGGAGAGACCTTCCGTGTACAACGTAGCAGAAGGAGTTCGCTGAAGAATAGGAGTTGTAAAAACGAGAATGTTCAGCACGCCGACGTGATCAAGAAGATTGGAAGTATCAATGACATTAAACATGGTCGGCGCGGGCGACTGCGTACCACTTCCATAGGCGCCAGGATCAAAGGTGATGCACGCGGTCTCCCAAGGAGCAAGCGGTGAATGGTGTGGATGTCGATTTCGCGATATGGGAGTAGTCAAGAGCTTGACACAAGCTCAGAGCATCTCCCACAAAACAGCGTATGATGAACGGGCTCGGAGAAGATGGACCTTGACTGCGAAAGACCTTGGAAACTGAAGTGCACCACCGGGAAAACTGCGTCTTGCAGACACTTACTACATCTTTCAGAGACACTTGCTCTGGATTGCGAGCGCCTCCGATAGCTGGCACAAACGCTTCCGCCAAATGAAAGCAAGAGAGAGGATCTGTGCCATAGTGGACCGCAAACTTATCACCGGCCATGGAGTATGCTAAAGTTGCATTTGGATACGACACCTCCGAGGGTCTCTTAGGGACGGCAGAGCATATGCCTGTGTCCCAGTAAATGTCATAGTGATCACCCGCTATCTTGAGCGCATACATGGACAGTGGCCCGGCCGCCCGACTTGATGTAAACACGAATGCGGACTTCGTCTTGGAAGCCTCGACATCAGCAGCATATGCAGATTTAAATGCTTTTGCCTCGCTAGGAGTGCAAGTCGTCGTCTTGACGTACAGCTGCCAAAGGCGCCGCAACTCCATGAGAGTATCTCCAGTGCACATACGAATGAAATAACCGTAAGGACCGTTGTTCCAGCTATCCAGATCGCTGGATAGCTCGACCAACTTCCTGCACTGAGATATGAGCAGGTCATGGGAAGCTTTGTCGAGATAAAAGTGGAAAAAGATGTTCCAAATTTGTGACACTTTTTGCACAGCGCCTTCATCGGCGAGGAGAGTGAATAAGATGACGTTTCGAGCTATGTGTTCCATTAGCTTAGAAAGACAGCATTGAGTGTTAGATTTGGGCTCACCGATGACTGCACTCTCAAGGTCGCAGCAAGTGAAGTCCAGTTTTCGTGACGCCACTGAGCACAGAAAATGTTAGTGCGCCACTCTATCAAACTGTTCCTACTGGGAATGTGCTTTTACCTTGCGAACCAGTGCTGTTTGTGTATACAGTGTAAAATATATGCCTTGGGTCGCCGCATCCAAGGAGCAGTACGTCTGCTTTTTCAGTTGGACAGAGATCCTGTGTGAGGCAAACTGCAGGTGTATTGCCAATGGGGTAGAAGAATTGTTTTCCTCTCCATACGACAGGGTGTGCCATGTTGTCGGTGTCGACTTTGAGCAATTAGCTGGTGAAAACGAAGATGGTATGGTCAAACGAACAGGGCAGGAAGGACTGAGGGTACATGCAACACGTTGACTGAATGAGGCACTGTTACTAGTTGAAGGTCCGTGAGACTCATGGACCCGGTCGGTTCTAGGCTAGGTAGGACTAAGTACACAGGAGGGTCCTGACTGATTCAGAATTTCATGGTCGATTTGGGACGAAAGGTAGTTCACGGTGAACAGTCTGATTTTGTGACGATCAGTAACATTATCCTATCTCACTTCCAAAGTCCAGACTTCGCAGTGTGATAGGATACATGACTGATAATTCAGATAGCTGTGATGAACTGCAGACAAAAGATTGGTCCTCGAATGGCATATGTGATCTGCCAGTCAACGTTGAGGGGAAGTAATACAGTACCCGTACCCGTTCAATTGTTGAAACGTTGATATTCCGACCCGCGGGTATACCCGTGCTCTATCCTATCTTTTCCGAATTCCGCTCAAAAATATGATGGCACATTGGCACCAACTTATCTCTTATATGTTTTGCTATTTCTTTGGATTATTCGAGTATTTTGACAGGCATCGTGTCTTTCAAGTTTGTTTGCAAACACAATGTCTGTCACAGTATTTTGTAACCTCGGCGCGTTCAAGTTATTCTAATAAGCAGCGGCAGGAGGTGAGTATCAAGTACTCAACGCGGTACATGATCATTGGATCTTATCCTGTACCACCGAAGCAGGCTATCATGCACGATATAACTATGGCGAGCCCTCAGTAGGATCACAGATAGAACATGCGGGTGCATGGCCCAGGATTCATTCATGGTGGTGCATCTCTCTTATAAGTATGTATGCGGCTCTTCGTTTGCCATATGATATTTCCCGTTCACAAGTACTGTTCGTCCGTTCGTGTTCCCATACCCACCTGCTACTTCGTACACCAGCATTCCGTCCCTTCATGTACAAGGATTCCCACTAGTGCGGCGACACTTTGTGGTACTCGCACATGGACTTCCCAGTTTGCGCTGGATTGTGATCAGTGAATGCTAGGTCACAGGGTATCCTACTCTTTCAAAGTTGAATCGAGGCCACTGATGAAATTATGCAGCCGCTCGACAACTTATCCACAGCACATCCAGGTCTATGGTGAGTATCCCACCCTTTTACACGTCACTTTGTCGTATTAGTATTACCATCGAGCAAAAAATTGTATCTATTCGTTATGAACGATCCCTTTAGGAAGATGGTGCCACGCAACTCTTCTTGTGCCCCTTCCAGTCCTCGCGTTGGCAAATCTGCGAACAATACCGCACGACCTTGCACCGGCCACAAGTCAACAATGACCCAGAAGCACCTCCTGCCTTTCCACAAGCAGCACACATATTACGCACCACTGCTGCAGGTGCAGGCGTCGATGGAGTGTTTGAAGCGATGATATCTTCCAGATTGCCGACCTTTTCCATGTATGACAGCGCGAACAGCGGGCTGATCACTGCCCTCGTCACATGCGGCGCAAGCGGGCGAAGCATTGGATATCTCTTCACAAACGATTCTGTCCCCACCCCGGCACCGCAGGAGCAAATAGGACTCTCGTCTGGCTCCAACGTCAGGGGGATGGCGCCTTGTACGCGGTACTCGCAGTTGGTCTTGTGCTCCCAGGTACGGCATCGTTCTGTCGCAGCCACGAGAAGGTGCATCCATGCCTTCCTCTCTTCAACACCCATACCAACCATCTTCATATTGCTAGGTCTCAGATGACTAGAAACCTTGCTGAAAGCCTCGAACTTCTCGAACGAGGGAGAAGACGGCATCACCCAAGCATCAGCGACCATAGTGTGCGAGCCGACGTCCAAGCGGAGATCTGTGATGTAGAACATAACAAAGATCTCCGGTTCGTTTGTCACTTGCAAGGAGTAACATAGAGGGGGTTTGTCCGCGAGACCGCTTGCGTGCCCAAAGATGAAGTGAAGTGAACGCTTGACATCAAGTAGCGTCGACCCTGTAGTCACTCCATGGGGGATGCGTCTTTCGCGATCAGACATCATGAGGGAGACGTGAGGATTGATCCAGCCAAGAGCTGTCTTATTGGCAATGCTGAAAGGTATGCATTGGTCGAGATTGACGCGGTGCATGTTCCAGAGAACAAGATCGCCTCCGTGCGGAATAACAGGGAACATGTCTGACTCGGTTTCTCCAAGAACAAGTTTTAGGGGCAAGATGACCTGCACCGAGTCAGACACGAGTGTTGGAGATAGAAAGATAGAGAAAACGTACTTCGATGTATAATGACTTTCGTGCAATGCGAAGCTTAGCTTTCTTTGCGTCGATGGGAAGCGGGAAAGGAAATTGCAAAGACTTGTCTCCAAGAGCGATGTCGATTGAATACATAGAAGCTTGGTTCACAGTGGGAGTAGCGCCGCTGGTCAGGGAAGCTTTCATCTCTGGATCAACGATATCCACACGAGTGGTGAATGACAGAGTTGTCTTGCATTCACTGTCCAACGTGACAAATGCGCATGCACCAGACGTTTTCGTGAGACGGCCACCGATTTGCGAATTCTTCTTTTTAGGACTCTCTGGGCCAGCATCAGGACGCTGTCGAAGAATGTGTACGAGATTCTCATCATCTAAATCCGCGCAGAAAATAGAGAGGTCGAGCTGCTTCATGGCAAGTTTGCAAGTCGCCGGAGTGGAGAGAATAGATAACGCGACCGATAAACGACACTCGTTCACCAGCACAATAGATGGCACCCAGAACCACACCACTAGAGGAGAAGTTCCATAACGTCCAGTGGCGTCTTCTTTAATGACTGCAGTTTTGCTATCACCTTGGCCGCTGGTCGTAATAGTGCCGAAAACTGTGTTGATGGTAGAGAACGTATTATGGGTTGCTACGCCCCTCAGGTCGCACTGCAACACAGGTGTTCCAGCCTCGTCAAGATCAGGAAAGAGCGGCTGGAGGCGATCCCGAGGAACAACTAGGACGACGCAGACAGTTTGCGGGAGCGTCTTCCAATTGCGAAAGACAAAGGGCCTTTCGACACGATGCATCTCCTGCACCTTTTGTAGAGACAGCCAATCCGCATCGAAAACACCGAGAAGGTGAAGCTGGCAGCAGAGATCTTGGTAAAAGTTCATTCCGGTCATGAGGGTCCTGTCATTCCGAATCTTGCTATAAAGCATGTTCATGGTCGAATCCCAGTCGGTGATCACTCTCCTCTTGACAACGGTCAAAATCTCCACAAACGAACGACGATGATAATGTATGATGCCAGACAGTTTGATTGACTCCGGCGACTGCTTGACTGCGGCCAACCTTCGTACCACGTTCTCATGAGAAAACATGTTAAGATAGATGTTGAGGAAAACGCCTGCAAGCTGCTCCGGAGCGATGTCGATGGGGCAGTCGAGATCAGTTATGAGTTTTTCAGCACCACCGATCAGTTTCCAGGCGAGACGCTCGTGATTCTGTGTGGCATTTTGCGACAGGCGCACGATGTGCTCGTGCATGTTTGACCGGTTTGTGAACTGCGATACGAAGCACGCGGGAATCAAGCCGAGAAGTAAACCCATAGTCGCAATATCTCCACAAAGTTGTTCAGCCAACGTGTCTTCCGGGCTACCCGAAGCGAGACCTTCCGTGTACAATGTAGCGGATGGAGTTCGCTGAAGAATGGGAGAAGTTACAGTGATGATGTTCAACACGCCGACATAATCAAGAAGATTGGAAGTATCGATGACGTTGAACATGGTCGGCGCGGGTGACTGCGTATCCGTTCCGTAGGCGCTAGGATCAAAGGTGATGCACGCGGTCTTCCAAGGAGCAACGGAGAATGGTGTGGATGACGATTTCGCGGTGTGGGAGTAGTCGAGAGCATGACACAAGCTCAGAGCGTCTCCCACAAAGCAGCGTATGATGAGCGGGCTTGGAGAAGATGGACCTTGACTGCGCAAGACCTTGGAAACTGAAGTGCACCACCTGGCAAACTGCGTCTTGCAGACATTTACTATGTCTTTCAGAGTAAATTGGTCGGGACGGCGAGAGCTTCCGGCAGCTGGCGCAAGCGCTTCTACCAAATGAAAGCAAGATAGAGGATCCGTTCCATAGTGGACCGCAAATTTATCACCGACCATGGAGTATGCTAAGGTTGGGTTTGGATGTGATATCTCCGAGGGTCTCTCAGAGATGGCAGAGCATACGCCTGTCTCCCAGTAAATGTTGTAGTGATCACCTGCTATCTTGAGCGCATACATCGACATTGGCCCGGCCGCCCGACTTGCTGTAAACACGAAACCGAACTTCGCCTTGGAATCCTTGACGTCAGCAGCATAGGCAGTTGCAAATTCTTTTGCCTCGCTAGGCGAGCAAGTCGTCGTCTTGACGTACAGTTGCCAAAGGCGCCGCAACTCGGCGAGAGTATCTCCAGTGCACATACGAAGGAAATGACCATAAGGACCATTGTTCCAGCTGTCCAGATCGCCGGATAGTTCAACCAACTTCCTGCACTGTGATATGAGCAGGTCATGGGAAGCTTTGTCGAGATAAAAGTGGAAAAAGATGTTCCAAATTTGTGACGCGTTCTTCACAGCGCCTTCGTCGGCGAGGAGGGTGAATAAGATAGCGTTCCGGGCTGTTTGTTTCATTTGTTCAGTTGAAGACGCACAGTGTGTTAGAATCGGGCTTACCGATGACTGCACTCTCAAGGTCGCAGCAAGTAAAATCCAGTTGTCGCGACGCCACTGAACACGAAACATCAGCATAATGCAAAATATTCCTAGTCGGCATGTGCTTTACCTTGCGAGCCAGTGCTGTTTGTATATACGGTGTAAAGGATATGCCTCGGGTCGCCGCATCCAAGAAGCAGTACGTCTGCTTTCTCAGTTGGACAAAGATCCTGTGTGAGGCAAACTGCAGACGTATTGCCAATAGGGTAGAAGAACATTTTCCCTCTCCATAGGACAGGGTGTGCCATGGTCTTAGTGTTGATTTCAAGCTGGCCCGCCAACGAACACGATGGCAGTCAAATGAGCAGGTCAAAAAAGACTGGGGGGCAGCGAGGAACAATTTAATTTGTCCGAGAGCCCTGTAGAAGGTCCGGGTCCGTGATCCTCATGGAGATCGGTTCCAGGTTAACTCGCGAAGCACAAAGGACAATTCCCTAATTCTCATTTATGATAGTGCATGGTGACTCCATTCTATATACCGTAGTGCCTGTGCGTGAAACACTGCCGACACCAAGTTGAAAAATCGCGGATAGCAGTGGCCCTGCCAGCAACAAAAACGTTGAGTGCATACGAGAGTGCAATTAAAAAGTCACTAGTACTAGTGGGGTCTGGGCTTCTCTGGGCTTTCACGTGCCCAATAAACTTAATGTCATGTCGCCGCGCAAAGTTTAAATTCACGCTCCGAGTACAAAGTCCAATCCTAAGTTACGTATACAGGAGTCCAGCTCGTAATTTGTACATGACTCGAGCCTCTCTTAAAAGATCAATACAGATACCTGAAGCCCTTCCTTCTTTTCACGGCCTCTTCGAATGTAATCCCTTCCAATCTAGCAGCCTCTTCAATACGTTCACGTCCAGAGCCCTCCAATAATTTTTTCTCAATCATGTCCATGTGCTTATTCTCCCTTATTAATATCCACCGCATGACTGTCAATAGGTGAGTACATCAAAGTGGTTAAATTGTGATGTTGCTCACGGAAGCCCAGAACTGTGGACAAAACGAGACTGCACAGTGCTACAATCATGGATTGATGGTATTGAGGACTATACGATGGACTCCAGACATACGAGCCCATCCTTTGAACACTTGTAAGCAATCCGACATTACAATGACCATGATAGATGCCTCACATATTACCGAGGTTTCCAAACCCATTGACAAGACCCATGGCTACGGAGCGCTTTGCCGGTGGTCGAGGAATGGCGTTTGAAACCCAGGTCAGTGTCAAGGCAAATCCTTCCGAAAACGTGTCAAGCTTGCGTAAGGCGTTCTGATCAGAACTTACCACAATATCCGGTGGTCATGAGGAACAGGGAGAAGTATCGCCCGCCCGTAGCCATGGTGGCTAGAGAGATAATATATCCAAGGATAACCACCCACCACCAGCTAGCAATATGGAAGAATCGCTCTCCAGACTTATCTGTTCATTCTGTCAATATGCTGTGGTGCAATTACCACGTATCAGATGTACCTGCGTGCCATGCATTGAGTACACAGCAAGTTGACGCGAATACCCATGGAGGACTAGCGATCAGACAATGGTGAGCCATGACTGTGAATAACAACGGAATGTCATGCTTACGCTGCCATCAAAAATGTAACAGTAGTGCCGAAACCAAGCGTTTGAGTTAAGCTATCCCACTCGGTGTTAGCGCAATAGTTGCAAGATTGACCACATACTTACGTCGGGAAAAAGTTGATGTAACTCAGGCCCAGAAGTTGCGAGCAGCTCATAAACATGAAAATGTAGGTCTTTGGATCCTTGAGAGCCTGCCACAAGCCATCGTAAATGCTGTGAGGTTCCAAATGATGTGACAATTGGCAAAAGTGATACGGAGCAGTACTTGTCAGCGATAGGAAACGATGGAGCTCTAGCTGGACTTACGTGAGGTTGTCAGCATCTTTGTCGGCCTCCCCTGCATCTTCTGCTAGGCGAACTTGACCCAAGCGGCGTTCCGCTGCGTTGAGCCATCGAGTATTATGGGGCTGTGTGATGTCATGTCAGATCCGCCGAAACTCGTTCTAAAAATGCTCTGCGTACAAAATCTGGAAGAAGCCACCTGGACAAAACCATGTGACTGTCAACTTTCAGTAAGAATAGCAATTCGCAAAAACGCACATGGTCAAGAAGCCAAAGAACATGGTGATGGCGCCCTGTGTGGAGAGAGTGGCCGATCAGTACAGAAGATCAAGGGGCGGTGTAGTATATACCTCTATGTAGAACAACCTGCGGTACGAAACTCCGGTTAAAGCACTGCTATCGAAGATAGGGATTTTGTCTTACCATCTCCAGGCCGCAAGTCCGAGTACGCCTTGCATTTTGGCGAGAATTCCAGCCGCGATTAACTAAGAAGGATCGTCATTAGGTGTCATATTCCACTGTGACAACAGCGCACTCACGCTTCCGAATGCATTCGAGATTAAAAGACCACAATAGAACCAGGCTGACCGCACGGCGAGCTCCTAAATATGTTGCATAAGTGGCGACTTATGACTCTAAAAATATGATGTTCACCTTCCTAGTATACCATCGCGAAAGCAGATACATGATGCCAGGATAGAATGCAGCCTGAGAAACCACGCTCGTTCAGCTCGCACGCGACCATCAAGGAAAAAATTTTACCTCGGGAAGACCAATGAATACACGGCAAGCCATGATGCCCGAAAAATTAGTTGTGACCTGCGCAGCGGTTAGCAAGCACGAGTTAAGACTTCCAACCAAGCTTACCCCAGTCATAGCACTTGTAAGGCCCCATGCAACAACGCAGGCCCCAATATAAAGTGATGGTCTAAGTCGCGTCTCCTTAGCATTGACTAGATCGAAATATTTGCAATCACTACCAACCTCGAAATATAACTCAAAATCTAATGACAATCAAAATCAGTCTTGCAGTCATAAACAATAGCACACAAACCAACCATGTTAGAGGGTATCTGGTCACAAGTGGGGTGTTGTGAGCAAGATCGCATAGGTTGTGCAAAAATTCGCTCACTTGTGCCGGGCAATAAGTGACATAAAGAATAGCCAGAATGCTTTCATACTGCACAGCTAGGGAACAGTCAAGCATGGATACTACGGTAGTACACTTCACTCACCTGTCAATCCGAGATCTTGCTCTAAACCTTGCAGCCGCGCAGCAGTAACAGCGACACGCTATGCATGGTACACGTGAGCACGTTGGAGTTCATAAATGGATGTTTACATACGTCAATGTAGTTCAAGATGTATATGACCACAGCAGTGGGCATCAGCCGGCGGTCCAATTTGCGCACCAGTGCCCGTTCTCCTGCCTCCCTGGCTTCCGGAGTCAACAGCTTGAAGTCGTCGTCGTCATTCGAGACTGCGACCACATTCTCTGCAAAGGATTCAGTCTTTTTCTCTTCCTCGATGGACATGTGGGGCAATGAAGATCAGCGCAACGGTACGCCAACTTGACGCGGCAATCCAGTCACTGAAACTGATGCCTTTTATACCAAGAACCACGGTCATTAGAGGCGTTATCACGATCCCTGTAATGAATTCAGTTGACACCACTCCTCAAGTCCAAAAGCGGAAGGCGACCAGAATACCGCCTCGAGGGGAAAATGTTTTGGCGAGTGCCGGTGGCACCAACTCCGTGGCCCAATATCTACATGCACGAGAACTGCGGCCGACTTTGTGTAAAATTATACCATACCAAGAAAGGAGACCAGGGCGGCATGACGAATGGTTTGGGGAGAGACTGGGGCAAGTCAGCGCCCCTCAGCAATCACGTTGCCTTGAATACTAATGGAATGACACCTGTGGGGTAAATCTTCCGCCAGATGGATCTACGCGCGCGTGTGCATGGCGACATGTCAAATTGCAGAGTCTCAACGATTTCAAGGTAGAAAGTACGTTTCCCTCCACGGAGGTAGGAACACCTCGGATTAACGGGGAAAAGCATACTTTGAAATGGCCGGGCTTGAGTGATATGCAAGTCCCAGATTCTTACTGGTATAAGAAACATTCCCCCAGGAACGTGTAATCAAGCACGCGATATGTTTCAACGTACCTTGTGAGAAGATTTGATGTTGCGTAGTTTGTGTGTCACACTACACGGGTTTCACAGGTCACCGTGCCCTGTCGGATAAGTTCAGTGCGTGAACTTGGATGTCAATACGTGCCTGCCCTTGCCAGTTTAACGCTTTGAGATCTTTAAGGGAACGGGCGGAACAATGATCAGACTCTTGGCACCAGTGCTCAGAAGGGTGAGTTCAAGTTCTCTAGACCGGAGCCACATCCCGGCCAACCAGGGACTGAGATCTTCGAATGTCAACACCTGAAGTAGTTAGAAGCGTACGGTATCATGATGCAGGTTGCCACTCGTTTTGAGAAAAATTAGAAATAGTAATTCAGATAGGATGATGGGCCGACATGGGCGTTGGAACCAAGCCGTCATCGGAGTTCGAAACATCATGCCCATGGCTTTGCACGGCATTAATTTATGACATTAGAACTTACAGCACATTAATACGGGTGTACTACGTAGACTGCGACAATACACCTAGCACAGATAGCGGAAGCCTTTGCGACGCTTAATTGCCTCCTCGAATGTAATGCCCTCAAATTTAGCAGCTTGTTCAATTCGTTGGCGTTCAGGACTGTGCATCAAATCGTGCTCCATTCGTTGTTTTCGCGGATTAACATTCAACAGATTACTGCATGGAAGTTGAAAAATATGGAGTGAGAGGTCACTATCGTAACACCTACCAAGGCTAAGAAAACTTGCAAGTGCAGGCATAACGCGATAATCATAGATTGATGATATTGTGGGCTCCTTCCAGATGTATGATCCCGTTCTAATAACGTCGATTATCAGTGTGCGAATCGAGTGTAGCATATATATAAAATTTACACGTTTCCCAAATTACCAAACCCGTTGACCAACCCATTGTAACAGACCGTTTCGCAGGCGGTCGTGGAATCGCATTAGCCACCCAGACCAATGTTAGAGTAAAACCTGGCGAGTACTCAGACCGCTGTGATTTCTTGAGATAAATCAAACGCGCCGCAGTACCCGGTGGTCAGGGAGAAATACCTCCCGGGAATTGCCGTGGCTGATAGGAAAATGATTTAGTAGCCGATTATGACCACCCGCCACCAAACCGTTTGGTGGACAAAGAGCTCCCCTGTCTTATCTACGGAGTACAAGCATGAGCTGGAGATGATCGAGGCAGTCTCAAGTCAATTACCGGCAGGCCATGCTCCAATGAAGGTATAGATAGAGGCAAAGATCCACGAGGACTCAAGAAATAGATATTAGAAGTGTCTGTCAAGCGAGCCATTGTCAAGTAACTTACGCAGACGTTACAGGCGTCGAAATCTAAGGATGCTTGTAAGGCTGGGGTCCTCCGTGAATTCATTTAAGCATACATGTACAACGTAGAATGCTTACGTTCAAAGAATCTGACGAAACTCAAACCCAACAACTGCGAACAGCACATAAGCATGAGAACTGGAACCTTGGGATCTTCGATGGCCATCTTGAATCCCTCGAATACCCTAGAAGATATTTAGCAACATTCCATACGTTATGCTGGAGGGCACATACGAAACTTCAGCGGAGTCCTGATCGGCTTCGGTCGCATCCTCTGGAAGACGAACTTGTGCCAATTGGCGCTTTGGTAACGTTAACCATCGGGTGTTATTCGACTGATATTGACCCAACGGACAAAAAAAAAGGAAGAAAAAAAAAGACTGACATTGATATCCAACTATCGAGGTTGACGATACATCCATACATAATCGAGGAGTAACCACCTACATCATAATGAGGCGAGTACACTACGATTTTGAAAATGGCCACTTACATGGCCTGGAATCCCACAAATATTGTAATGACGCCTGCGATATGAAAGAGGACAAGATCGCAGACATCTCCATGCCGCAATGCCTAATTTGCCTTGCATGTTGCCGAGTATGCGTGCAGCAATCAACTAATCACTACATGGTTAGATAAATGCAGAAACGCGCATGAAATACATACGCTACCAAGTGCATTCGAGAGCAAAGACCATAGTACAGGATAACCTGAATGTTAATTCCTGAGACGCATCAGATTAAATCAACGGATAAACACGAAAAAATCTCCATTTACCTTTCGAGTGTACTATCGAGAAAGTAGATACGTGGCACCCGGATAAAAAGCCGCCTAGTTGAACATGATGTGAGGCTATGTGTATCCTTCAAAGCTACATACCTTTGGTAGAGCAATGAATACCTGACAGGCCATGATGCCAGCAGACTCATGCGTCACCTACAAAATATCTGATATCTGTCAAAGCATGGGCTAATAGGCTATGGATCACTGACCCCAGTTAGAGTACTTGTTGATCCCCATAACGTTACACAAGTATCAATGTAGAAGGTCGGCCTGGTGCATCTCATAGCATGTTAATCCATGGATACGGACTTTGTTACATAATTGAGTAGCTTGTTGAGATCGCGGTCACATCAATGGAGCTCCAAAACTACCAGGCTTACCATATTGGACGGGATAATGTTAACACGAACTAAACAGTCATTCAATCTCCCTTGTACACGCACCTGTGCTAGGCAATAATATACTTACAAGATCGCGATGACTGTGTAATACTGAAAGTCCAAAAAGGAAAAGAAATTCAATGCACATTAGCTGGAAAATACCATACACACCAGTCATTCCCAGGTCGAACTCTAGACCCTTGAATCTAGCAGCCGTCATTGCGACACGTTATCAAATCTATCAATATCGTCCGCATTGAACAAAGACTCGTACTCACATCAATTGTTGGCAGCAGGCGAAAACCAGCCGCACAAGCCTCTTCTCAGCAGCCTGGCGTATCTCAGGGTACATTATGTTTTCTTCATCTTCTGTGGCGACGACGTTAGTATCCCTGTCGTATGAATCTCTTTTTCTCCGCATAGTTGGATATGGTTATAGGATGAAGGCACCCCACACAACCAACCCCCCAACGGTGTGGTGTCGGCGACACATGTCGTGAGGCCAGTCACAAGGAATAGCCAAGGTTCCTCTGTCACTGGTATGTTAATTACGTGTTCACATCAACTGTTCAACTCGGCAATATTGCCACTGTCAACGGTAAAGCGGAATTAGCAAACTAATGCAGGATAACGAATTACACGCCATGTCAGCTGACTCGTTTTCTATTCTTGCGAAATATTGGAAGCGGAGGCCCGTACGAACCGAAAAAAGTGGGGAATGTGATCGGCATCACATGTACATACCGTGCTATAATGATCCGCGATTGTGTAATACTCCGCATCAGCTCATACAATACTCCTTGATCCGATTGAAAGGAAGTGTAGCAAATTTAACAAAGCTGGAGCTCGGCGTATTCGATGACCGTCGCAATACGATGTACGCGGACCGCACCCGCATAATTCTCGAGAGATCTTGAGCGGCAGGCATCTTTGTACCTGGGTTTTGTCTGGGCAGGTCACAAGACCCAGGGGCCTCCGCTGTTGGCGTCCCACGACGAGCTGCTTGTAGGCGGGCGATGAGAAGATGTTAACATTGATCCGAGAGGGGGCCAGACGAGTCGAGGCAAAGGTAGCCGAGGAGAATGCACGATCGTGGCTTGAGAATGGCAGCCCACGCTCCTCTCGTCGAATATTCAGGACGAGCGAGGGACCAAGAAAGTGTAATAAAATCTCACTGTTACCACCCAGTGGATCTGTGTATTCTCTTCGAATCACCGCAAGTCGCTCTATGTTTGAGCGACGGGTGTCATTCGATGAAGGCGATGCCATGGAAAGAGCGTGGCACTTGAGACCCACTGAATGCCGCGGCTGAATCGACTTGCATACAGTTTTACGGCGCCACAGTTGTGTCGGCTTGGCTTAAATTAACGTAGGTGATCTGAAAAGCTCGAAAAGCTCATATGTGAAACTTCTCAGGACTACGCTTCTTCGTCTTCTAGAACATGCGACTGCGTGAGCTTGCAACTCAAGGGAGCAGTGGAAGTATTCAAGTTTTCACTGGTTACAAAGTTAGCAAGTAGCGTTGAATCACTGTGAGTCTGACCAATCTGACCAATAGGGTTGAAAACCAGGAAGCTGCTGGTGATAAGGCAAAAGTCCTTAAGTGAAGCCACTGTGTGGACAGCAGTGGACACGGATCCGGAGAAGCCTGTTGCAATTGTCCGAGTCACCAACCTGAGGCTGACCTTCGAGTCGGAGGAACTTATAAACAAACAGGCATAAACATTGGTCATTACCAGCGAGACCGACTTGAAGCCTTCTTTCTGCAACCACGAGGTACGACCATCAAACAACCACCAAGAAACCTATTTGCAGATCTATGGCGCGTCAGGTTAACCGCAAGCTCGCAGCATCGAAGATGCGATCAAGCACTCCGATGCGTTCTATCGCCACCATTAAGCAACCCGCAGGTTCATCTTTGGGGCATAAACGCCGGCACTTCAAGCAAGGACATTTCAAGCAGCAGCGGAGGCAGCTCGCTTTCGAGGAACAAAAGGCAAGGCGTGAACGCTGGGCTCAAGCTGCTCGCGAAACACAACAAATTGTTCTTGGGGATGGCAAGTACGTCGAAGAGAAAGTTTCTTCCACTTCTGTTTCACAGTGTATCATACCCCCTACCCATATCCTTTTGCTTGTCTCTTTCCCTGATGGTGCCTCGCCACAAGTAAACCCTTCTCACTCACAAGGACAGCACGCCACGACCGCAACGCATGTTACATACGACATATCATCACAAATCATTCTAAGCAATCAGGGAACAACGTTCTTCCCTCATTGTTCGCCATCTTTGGCTGACTGGCGCAAGCCTCCTATAGTCTCTCCTGCCCGAACCAAATCAACTAGTTTCTCGTTCGATGCTAGCTCTACACTCACGGCTACTCGGCGACTACACGAGCGGCGACCAGATCTTACTCGTATTTCGCCGTATACGCTCTCTACTACCTCAATTGGTGTCCTCTCCTTTGCTTCACCAAAACGTCCAGGCGGAGGCTACTTACATGGCGGCAATGAGCAAGAAGAGACCATCGCTAGGTCTTCATCGCTCGTAGCTAGTCTCCAGACTGACCGAGGCAAGGAATTCTACGCCACCCACAAGAAATTTGTTAGCATCGATGGGGTCGGTCTTATTGATCACTCTATGGTATACAGTCCAGGCGTTGTTGTCTTTCGCCAAGATGACAGCGATGACACAAATCTACTCACACCTGTGTCGTCAAATGACTTCATCCCCCCTTATCTTATGAATGTTCTCTCTGCGGTGCCTGTCAACGCAGCTGCGATACGTCAGAACCACAACATCACTCCATCGGACGCTCATATATACGTGGACGGCATACGTGACTGTATGCGAGACCGCATGGCCAGGGCACTTCGCATCTTTGAGGCACGTGGTGACCGCGCTCTCGTCCTCGGTGCGTTCGGGTGCGGTTCCTGCGAGAACAAAGTTGAAACGGTTGCGGAGATCTGGGCAGACCTCCTTGTATACGGGGAAGGCGAACAGAATCTTGAAGATGGAAAGACGACTGTCCCCCACGCGCCGTTCAAAGACTCGTTCGAAGAAATTGTGTTCGCTGTTCCTGGTAAATTATTTGAACCCTTCAAGAAGGCCTTTGATATGAGAGTTTTTGAAGCGGAGGTGACTCAGGCAGTTAGTGAGTAGATTTCGCAGTCGTGCCTGACATTTGTTTTTGATGGGTTCTCTAGCCTAGTATATTATCGAGCCTGGTGAGCTTAAGAGTACCGTACTGTTTTTTTGTTACCTATACTCTCTTTCATCTGTGTATTGTCTACGCGTATATCAGTAGTACTTACTGCAGTTGCCAATACGTATAATGTTTGCCCATTCCAGATTTCCATGACGGGCCGACACATGCTGTGGCCAAGTGGCAGCGCAATTAAATCCACAAACTGAACGTGTCTGACTCCTCGCTTTGTTACAACATACAACTGGTCGCAATTGAAGTGCTCCAACAAATTTTATCAACGTCTGGGCAGTTGGTCTGCGGGGACCATGAAGTTATGTAACAAGAATCATTGCGGGATGATTACTGCATTACGAAATACTAAATATTTTGGAAACATCGCATGCCTTGTTCATCTCGAACGATTGATAGACTATTCAATATTCAAATTTTACAGGTATACGATGCATTTAGTCGTCATTGGGGAATTTGGGGCACACCGCACTTTGCATTGGGCAGCCAGAATCCGGCGTGTCACGGTGTCGAGCACGCCCACCGGGTGCAGTTGACGACAACAACACTCTTGGTGATCTCATGCATGCGGGACTTTCCTACGCCCAGTGATGTTTGCGGGCTAGGGACTAGATTCACTGGAAGACCCGGTTTCTTCAAGTTCGGGTCCTGCTCACGACCGTAGCTCGGCATTCTTGGCGGAATCAACCTTCAAATTCGCTTCGCACATCTCGTTCATGCATTTCCCATACAAGCGCTACGCTATTCGCGGTCCAGGAACCCAGAGGCTTCAGAGTGATACGAGTATGTTGACGGAATGGAGAGCTTTTGCGGGGGGGTGGATGTGTTGAGAGTGCACGTTCCTCTTCTGTCAGAGACAGTCAGCCTCGGTGGCCTTGGTGAGCAGCAGGTTCGCGCTATGAAACGCGGCCGCATGAACTTCGAGACGCTGTTAGTAAGGGCGCTAGATGATGGGCACGTGTGAGTTGCTCTACCGTTGGTGGCGATTATCTGGGTGTTGGATTTTCCTAACTTTCATCTGTCGAGTTGATGTTCCGTGACTAGTCAAATGTGAACCCAAGATTATTTGATTTTCTTCGTAGGCACGCCTGGACAAACGCGCACGAGATACACCAAGATGGAGATTCGGACTCGAAGAGACCTTGTCTCCAAACTGCAGTAACACCTAAACTCTATGAATTTAACCTAAGGTTAACCTTGGACTAGCCCTTTATGACTTGGCCTCCCTTTGTAAGTTAGTCATATCATTGATGATCCAGTTGTTTCTTCTGATTTCTTTGGCGTAGGTTTGCCTGAGACTAGCCCGCTACTGGCCTGATAACTTGAAGGGTCACATAAAGATAAGACGCCAAACGGGTATCCGGTCCGCGGCTCCGCATCACCCTCCTTCATTCACTGATCAGTTGACCCCATTCAATCTCGTTATGATGAAAGGTTTAAAGTTCGAGCTATCCTCAAACAATTATCGGTCATTCCTCGGCACCCCCTCCCTTGTCTTCCCCACTCTGACTAGACTCACACTATGTCGTCTCATCAACCTCGTATCCTGATCTGTGGTGAGTCCTGGTCCTTCGTGGCCACATTTTCATATACTTACAAAATCGGTACTCGCAGGTAACCTTGTTTGGGCTCATGAAGAGGCCAAACAGCTTTTTAACGGGCTCGCAGATATTGTTGTACGTCGATCGAGAGTTCAAGTTATTGGCTCGCGTGTAACACGTGTTCCAGGTTATGGATTCTCCAAATCGCGCAGATTTCCTTGCCGGGCTGAAAACGGGAGGAAAGTACGACGGACTTGTCGGCATCTACCGACACAACACCTCTGCAGACCGCATCGGCGTCTTTGACGAAGAGATCATCGACGCTTTGGCTGAGACAGGCACTGTCAAGTGGATCGCGCATAATGGTGCAGGTTACGATCAGATCGATGTCTTTCGGTGCGCAGAAAAAGGTGACTGTACTACCTCTTCATGTCCTGTATCCGTTGGGGTCTTCCACCAATGATATCTCATGAGCTTACATTTGATTTAGGTATCAACGTGTCTAATACTCCTGGCGCTGTCGATGATGCGACTGCCACTACGGCGTTGTACCTTGTCATTTCTTGTCTCAGGAATTACGCTTGGGCCGAACAATCCCTTCGTCAAGGGACCTTTAAATCGGTCCTCAATCCTGGGCGGGCTCGTGATGTTACGGGACGCACGCTAGGTATCTTGGGCCTCGGCGGTATTGGCCTTAGGCTTGCTCATCTAGTACACGCCTTCCCTATGCGCGTTATCTATCACTCGAGGAATAAGTCTGCCAATGCACCAGAGTGGTGCAAGTACGTTGACAGCGTAGAAGAGCTCTGCCGAGAAAGTGATGTTCTGAGCTTGCATGTTCCTTTACGTGATGAGACGGTTCATCTGGTGGCTGAGAATGAAATTCGGGCGATGAAGAAGGGCAGCGTCATCGTGAATACCGCACGTGGAAAGGTTA
This sequence comes from Suillus brevipes Sb2, assembly GCA_011800875.2. Lineage (NCBI taxonomy): Eukaryota > Fungi > Basidiomycota > Agaricomycetes > Boletales > Suillaceae > Suillus > Suillus brevipes. Next base: position 184,325 of record JRHT02000020.1, on the reverse strand, counting down.
TCGATGAGGAGGCGATGATTCGCGCTCTTGCAGATGGTCATGTGCGCCAAATTGTTTTTTCGTTCCTTTTGCTTCTTCTGAATTTACGACCGGAACAGCTTTCGTCTGTTGGCCTAGACGTATACCCAAACGAGCCTGTCGTGAATCCGCGTCTACTCGAATTCCCGCAAAACGTACTTCTCCCACACATGGGGACAGAGAACCAGGACTCCCAGCGCCACATGGAGGTTCGTGCGCTCACCAATTTGAGAGACTTCCTTCGCAATGGCCAAGGGAATGACCTGGTCCCTGAGCTGCGGAGTAGATTGTGATGGAGGAATATTATGATAAAATGGGGCATGTATATTCAACTCCCAAGTGGCTCGCCATGCGCATATGGGCGGCATTGGGACAATTCCATCAGACTTGAAGCTTGAGGGTTTGTTCTTTTAATGAATCCTGCTGGATTTGAACGTCTGGGCGGCAAAATTAAGTTATCGGCCGTCAATTGGTCGTTGGACAGAACAAATGAAAGGTGATCTAGGCGCTCTGGTGTGGTGATCTGAGCGCCCTGAAGCCGAGCATGCACACCAGAGCTGAATACTGGAGTGAGTTGGGCATGTTAACCGATGGTGAGCCGACGTGTACCGTGACTAGCGTCGATCAATGATAATCATTACGAGAGGGAAGATTAAACAAAGGAAGACAGAAGAAGACATATATAATTGGTTGGCTTCTGGTTTAAACACTCAAACGCCCATCGCTGAGCGCTGAGCGCTGAATCCCAGTGATCCTCGGATGGTCTTGCTGAACGTCGTCAGGTGATGGCATGTCCCTGAACTTCTGTTTGGCTGATGAGTCGTGCAAGCTGCCGAGACACGGGCTACTACGGAAATACCCAAGCGGTTGGCAGCTGGTCAAGACTCGAGATCATGCGAACTTTTCGATATAGCTTGTAAGTTGTCAGTGTTGTTCATGTAGCAGTTCTTACCAAAGACGCAACCGAAGTTCGAACAGCGAAGAACGTCGACTGCCGGCCCGGTAGCTGGATCAAACGAATAACCCATGGTCATGGGGATGATCAATGAAAGTTGACAGATATCGTAAAAGTCGTTGCCTCCATTCAGCTTTGCCGCTGTTAATCGCGATTTGTTGCAGTATCGTGACTTCAACACTAGTGCTGTGCAAGGTCGCCTAAACGGGAACCCTTTTATTATGGAGCTGGGTGACTCGGAGGCACTTCTAGTTTCACTCCCACTCTGAGCACAACGAGCGACACGATGACGGATACTATTTACACGTCGTCCTACCCGTCTGTCCACATCTGTCGTCGTTCTATTTTCACTCACATTCTTGGTGTCTCTTCGTCTTCCCCAGGCACAGTCGGTAGCTTCCCCGCTTCGTCCCCCGCATTCATAGATGCTCTTTCCGGTACAACAATTTCTCGTGGAACCTGTCGCTCATATGCTCTTCAGTTAGCATTCTCTCTTCACAATCTTCCATCTCCGCTAGAGAACCGCACCAAGACGGTGCTCATTTTCTCTCCCAATTCAATCACATGGCCTATCATCATGTTTGGTGCAGTAGCCGCTGGCTTCCGCGCGACGCTTGCAAACAGTGCATATACACCAGATGAACTAAAGTATCAGTACATTGATGCAGGAGCTCATCTTATATTCGTCCACCCTTCGCTGGTTGGCACAGTCCAGACTATGCTAAAATCCCTTGGATGCTCCGAGCAAGAAATACGGAGCCGTGTTATCGTGGCTGGAGTTCAGTGGATCACGGGTGCCAAAGATGCGTCTGTTCCAGATGACCAGCTGGTGCCTATAAATCAACTACTTGGTCGCGGTGAGCTCACAGAAGAAGTCAGCTTCGACGGCGAACGATCAAATGAAACCGTATATCTCTGCTACTCTTCTGGCACAACAGGCCAACCCAAGGGTGTCGAGACCACACATTACAATCTCATCTCTGTCCTTGAGATACTCAAACCTGTCTGGTCCAATTCCAACCCATGCCTTACTCCATACATCCCTGAACAAGGCGGTGTAGATGTGCTCTTTGGGTGTCTGCCCTATTATCACATTTATGGCGGAGTCAAACTTCTCCATCTGCCGTTATTCCTGGGCGCACCTTCGGTTGTCATGGCAGGGTTTGACCCCGATGGCTTCTGCGCCGCTATCGCACGATACCGCGTGACGGTCGGCTTTGTTGTCCCACCAATGCTTGTAGTATTTGCGAGACACCCAGGCAGGTCTTCCTCATATTTTCGCACATCGCTCGAACGTCCGGTATAACTGCGTACGGTACGCATATATCGATCTCACATCACTGTATAAGTGACAATGCCCCTCGTGGATCCAACTCTTTTTGGGGTCTGTTGTGTGCATGTATACCCACCTGTCCTTTCCCCTGCCATTTATCTCAGTTCTAAGTTCTGACACAATCTTACGTTCAGCTATCCAGAAGCATGACCTCACTTCCCTCAAGATTCTCTTCTCAGGCGCCGCACCCCTCGGCGCCGAGCTTGTCTCGACCGTGATGAAGCGCATGAAAGGTATTGGCGCAGATGTGAGTATTCCACAAGGTGTGTTTCCGTATCTTCGATTCACTTCTTGGGAGCGCTGGGTCTCAAATCTTTGCATAGGTTATGGTCTCACAGAAACCTCGCCAACGGTATTCCTCCTCCCTGTAACTGACGCCAGCAGTCGTATTGGGGCGGCAGGTGTACTACTTCCAAACTTGGAGGTCAAACTGGTTGGCGAGGCTAAAGGCGAAGTTCGTATTTCTTTCCCCGCGCTTATCTGGGTCAGGCCGATGTCAATGATGAACTCTACAGGCACACACAGATATCCCAGGCGCTGGTGAGGTGTGGGTGAGAGGGCCCACGATCATGAAGGTATTCCGTGAATCAACATCCTTCAAATCAGTTTGATCACGCGTTTCGCATCAGGGATACCTCAACAACCCTACTGCAACTGCTGAAGCTATTACGCCCGATGGGTGGTTTAAGACTGGCGATATCGGCGTGCGGGACAAGGATGGGTTCTTTACAATTGTGGACCGAAGAAAGGAGTTGATCAAATATAAGGCGAGTTTGTTGCTGCAATGCATGCGGTTGCCATTTCTCATAAGATCACGCACGTAGGGTTTTCAAGGTGAGCCTTCATCAATTTTTTCAAGCACGACCTCCCAACTGATAGCTAATGTGTCAGTTGCTCCCGCCGAGCTGGAGTCAGTGCTATTACAGCACCCCGAGGTTGCAGACGTCGCCGTAATTGGTATTGAGAGTAAGGAGGAAGCAACGGAATTGCCTCGGTGAGCCATGAACATCTTGTAGTGAACCAAACCAACAGCTTCTCACTCTACAGCGCATATATAACACCTTCTCGCCCGATTTTCTCCCATGAAGCGTCTTCATTCGCACTAGGTGTCCAAGATTGGGTTTCGCAGCGTGTTGCGCCACACAAGCGACTAAGAGGAGGAATTGTCATCATCGACCAAGTACCGAAAAGGTCCGGTTACACTGCTGCCTCTTTGCTATGTCGTTTGGCTGATGAGGCGGAATAACAGTGCTGCTGGAAAGATCCTTCGTCGTGAACTTCGCGAGCGCGCGAAGACCGATATTGCGGAGGGACAATTAAAACCTCGCGCGAAGCTCTAGAACTAGAATGGAGCAAGCTCTGCTTGCGGGGTAAGACGAACCTTATGCGATACCAAAACTCTAAAGAGTGCCATCTACTATAGCGCTGCTGCCTATGTACTGACTTACAGAATCTATCGAATGTTGCAGGCGATTGAACACATTGTATTTACACTTCGCTGGCTCGCCATCGCTGATCCTTTCTTCTGTCCGAGATCCCCAGCTCGACCGGCCATCATCTCGTGTCTGAGATCTGATGCCTTGATCATGGTGTTCGATTTGAGGCCTAAGGGGCAATCATTATGTAGCGGATGGAAACTTGATCAAATTGGATGAACTTCACTCCGGCTTGCTTATGACGATGTCGACATGTGGACTTGTCAGGAGCGTCTGACATCGTTAGGGTCAGACAATTCATTTGGCTGCACGTATAAGTTAGACTCGTGACCAGTCCGTCTATGAGGCAAACCGTCGATAGACGGACTGGTAAATCTGGGTTTTAATTTGGATAGTGCGCGCTTTGGAGTAGTAACGTGACCCGTAGCCAATCAAATAACGATACGTTTTAGAAAAATTGAAAATTGAAATAAACATTTCTCGATAATGACGCGCTGGCGCTGTGTTGACGGCGCTGCGCGTGTATTTGCTCTACAAATTCAATGGACACAACCACCATCATCCGTGCCGTGCGAGATGCATCATTGCAGGGACTATATCCCTTTGCTTGTTCACTGATACAGGAACGACTCCCAAACGAATACATCGAAACACTCAGTGACAAGGATAGGACGGATGCGCTACGTGCTTGCCTGCTTGTCTATATTCTTACAGCAACAACAATAGTGCCACGACAATTCCAGCTTGAAGCCACTCTCGCAACACTAAATGGTCATGACAGTGTGATCACAGCTGGTACAGGCTGTGGGAAGACCCTTTGTCTCATCATTCCTATGCTACTTCGTCCAGACACCATCAGCATGACAATATCACCACTTAAACGTCTTCAGAACACGCAGGTGAGACTTAATTTAGCAACTCCCAACCACTTTGTGCGAGAATGAGCTTGCGGCAGGTGAATGAATGCCTGGGTCTCCGTCACATTCGGACCATCCTTGAGACATCCTGGAAACCTTCAGAGTCGAGGAGCACTTGGAAATTGGCACCGCTGCTAGACAGTGAAAAAAGGTTGATTTGGAGCAGAATTCATAAATAAAGCTCGTCTCGAACGTTAAGCTGCACCGCAGCAGTTGGAATGAAAGTGAATGTTGAACGTTGATCACTGCTGGAGACGACGAGCGGCGAACGAAATGTGTAATGTGTGATCGGACAACTTAGCAGACTTATCTAAGCAATGTCTAAGGGGTTTTCCGTCATGTGACAGCTTCAAAGCGCGCACTATCCAAATTAAAACCCAGATTTACCAGTCCGTCTATCGACGGTTTGCCTCATAGACGGACTGGTCACGAGTCTACGTATAAGTAGCCATACTATGCCAGGTTCTGAGCACGCGTTCTCCACGGACCACAGTGGAGACAACATCATTTCGCACGCTCAGCCAATGATCGTACTTGAATCCACCAACCAGGTGACACATCCAACCATGCACGATGTAACCATCAGATCAAACCCCAACGACACATCAGCTGCAAGTTACAAATCGATTCTTAAAGTAAAACTGATGAAAATATTCAAGGAAGATATACATAGAGGAAAAACATGATCATGCTATCGGATCCTAGCTGTGACGGCTTCAGTAAGCGTGTTACCCACTTCGAGAATAGATTCGGGCCTCATCTACGAGACGATGCTGCGCGTGACCGAGGTTTGTCCCGAGGCGAGGTAGGCGCAGAAGCATCCACAGCGGTGGTCGTGGCGGAGACAGTCCTGAAACGTCGTTGAATATAGTGGACAGCGGGTAATGACAAGAAATACAAGATGGTGAAGGAAATGGCGATAGGGATAGCGATGAAGCCAATAATATAGGTGGAGTAGCTAGTTGTCGATATGACAGAAACGAGCGTAGGGCGTGGTTTCGAATCTCTGGACGTGGGAGAGCCAGTAGCAGCTCCGCCATGAGACGAGACGGTTGCCGAAGGACGGATAACAGCTGAGGCTGAGGTTTTTCGAGAAATGTCGAACTCCCGTGGCTCATGAGCCCCGGCCTTGACAGTTCGGAAAACCTGTTCTGGCAAAACCGGCCCGAAATGTTGTTGGTCCTCTGTGTTAAGAAATGTGTTCTTGAACGATGCGCACTGAGCCGATGAGAAGCCGCGAAAAGAGACCAAGGTTCCAGGTCTAAGAACGGCATTGCAGATAGATGTCGGATCTTCTTTTACTCCAGGACGCTCAACCACTAGACTCTCGCATTTGCGAGATCCCAAAAGTACGTGAGGGGCTGAAGAAAAGAGATACAAGGTGTCCCAATATGAATCCACGTCGATATGCATGTGCTTTGCAAGGAGAGCAAGGTGAAAGGTCGATGTCCAGTGTTTAGCCAGAAGGCAGATACCATCCAGATACACATGTGTAAGACTGTCCCAGCGCTTGATAAGAGCTCGGAAAGCACCATGGAAACCAAGAACACGAATAGGTCGGACCACTGACGCTGCGGTCCCCTCCACACGTGAGCCTAACTTAGATTGACCGAGGAAAGCTTCAGAAATCCATTCGAAACGCTGCGGCTTGAAGCTCGATAAGAGATCGAATAAGGGCGAATCCACCCTTAGCCAGTGGGCACATGTGGCTGTATCTGCAACGATTTGTTGGTAAAGTTCTGGAGTGTGCAGGCTCAGCAACAGCGGGACTCCGACATTAAAGCGAAACCTCAGAGTGTGAAGGTTTGGAAAAGGGATGGCAGCACTGAGTACGCTGGGTGCCGCAAGGGTCTGTTGCTGGGACGATGGTAAGAATTTGACTTCTATGCACTTGACGTGTTCCCTATCGGCAGCCGTTAGAGTAGTCTGACTCGGGGAGATGCAATGATGCATGAGGTGTAAGACAGATAGCTCCGAGTGCAAGACGATCGTAGACAAGAATATAGGTTTTGCCAATGAGAAAACACGTCGGTTTATCATAAGTGCGTTGGTCCTGCATTGGTTCGTATCATCAAAAACGAGACAGAGAATATGGCTCAGAAGAATGTCTGGGAGAGTAGTGAGGAAATCAAAGTGCCTAGGAAAGGGCGAGATTAGGATATTGTTTCAATGATAATTTGGCTTACAAACCTGCTAGCGTTGTTTGGACTTTCAGCAGTCCCCATCATCGAGAGAGCAGGTATTCGATGGGGCGTGCAAGCACTGCAAGGTTCTAGCAAGAATCAACGCGACTTCGCGGCTCTTCGCGGGATGATTCAGATGTCACGTGATATCTGGGCAACTCTTCGTGTCGAAATTCGAATGTTTATTATTTCTTTGACCGCGACATGGTGAAGTTTCGAATTTTTACTGGTTGCCTACTGGTCTAGGAGACTGGCAAACGCTTTATATTCTCTTGTGTATAGGATCTTCGAGCATTGAAATGGAGGGTTCCAACTTGTCCCAATCCGCCGCACCCAAGTGGATTCAAGCTCAAGGGCGGCCAACACTGATGACTAGAACTTTTTGAAAAGGGCGCCAGACTTGAGGGCCCATCTGTCGAGCGAGTTCCTAGACTCCATGACTCTCAAACTTTCTACCGGACTTGGATGCGTTCGGAACGTACGGAGCACCTGCTGCACCCTTGACCCATTCCTTCCTATTCCTTCTGCAATGCTTAGGCTTATCATCTCAGCAATTATATCGTGCCTATCTGCACCGGTCATATGCATATGGACTTGGTCCAGTGGCCACTTCCATCTGAAATTAGCTCCTCACAAAATTAGGAGTAAGTGATCTATGATTAAACACCTACGAGGTCAGCTGACGGTCCCGCATATAAAAGCGTCGTCCTCCTCGTGGATTGTCTGAATACTCCGAGCTTCATCCTGCATCTCGTCTGATATCCTCTAAACTATAATATGCGTGCTTACTACTTTGACAACCTTGAGGGTGACCAACGACTCCCACATGACTCTGGCATGGATGTTTCAGATGAGGTGTTGAAGTCTATTGGCGTCTTGCACTGGCACATTCCCGTTGATGCCGAAGGCAAGTATGAGCAGGAGATTGCTACTATTGCAAAGGAACGGAATTACAAGAACCACGATGTTGTCGCTATCAGCAAAGAGGGACTTGGTGACGAATTCGAAACAAAGATTAAGAGCTTCTACCACGAGTCAGACCCAATCTTTCGTCTGTCTGAAATGTACTCACTACTGTCATGATTATCTGATAATCTCAGGCACATGCACGAAGATGAAGAAATCCGATACCTTCTTGAAGGCACCGGCTTCTTCGACGTTCGTGGTATGTAATATAAACAGTGAAGCTTTTCATGAAATTTACGCCATGCAGAACACTTCAGTGAATCGTGGATTCGTTGCCATATGGGTGCCGGTGACCTCTTGGTCCTCCCTGCGGGTATTTACCACCGCTTCACCCTCGACATGTGCAACCGCGTCAGGACCATGAGACTGTTCAAGGTTCGCTCTCAGTCTATCTTCGTTTTTGTATCTTAACCGTCTCTGCGCTCCAGGACGAGCCCAAGTGGATTGCACATAACCGCGGTGACCAAACGGATGCTAATCCCTTCCGCTTGGAGTACTTGAAGAGCATTGAAGTTCAGTAGATCAATGTGTTTATCTTATGAATGATATATCCCAGTCGACATTGCAATTTGTGTTCACTATGATGACCTTGTGGCAGATTCATCTACCACCAGTAACGAATGCACCCGTAGCTCATCGCGGTCCTCAAGTATTGACGCTTTTCGCTCATTTCCTGCAACAAATACTCGCACTTTCGACATCTGCTGAATCGATAAATGTGCTCGACAGAAATTGTAGTTCACTCGAATATCACATGCACATTTTTGTGATATTGGGCAGCATGTGAGTAGTAGCTCGACGTAAGTACCTAAGTACTCTACACAGTAACTCTGTTGAACGCGGACATTGCATAGTAGGTATCAGAAAACATACGAAAGCAAAGCAATAATGATACAGCATCTAAGACTAGTAATACAGTTACAAAACTTCAGCGATTGACAAAAACAAACTCGTAACGTGCGTAAGAAAATGGTATCCAGAATATTGTCCGGAATGGTCGTCGGAGAAGGACAAACTGCGGCGGGGTATGGCAATGGTGGTCCGCATCGAGCTGGACTGCACGATGCGTGCGATGGAGGAAGGACAGTGAGGGGCTGATAGACGAGGCGCAATAGCGCGAGATGTGATATGGGAACAGGAATTCGATTACAGGCAGCCGTAGCGGCAGATCCTGGCCTCGACGTCTTCCGACTCTTCAGGAGCAGGTTCGCGTTCAGCGAATGGTTCTGCTACTGGCATAGCTTCACGCTACAAAAATAAGGCATTAGCAACTTGATCAATGTGTCAAACCCAAAAAGGCTCACAGCAAGGAACTCTGTGTTAGCGAGAGCGACAGCTGCAGGAGCTGCGACAGGTACAGGCGATGCAAATGCTACATGTCACAACCGTCAATACTATGTCAGACGACTAGGCGAGACAATTAAACCCACCTAAGGCAGCAAAGCATGCGATAACGTAGACGGCAGTGAACTTGGCAAACATGATAGTGCTTTGGGAAATGGTTTATTGTTTTGTTGGCTTTTGGAAGAAGGTTCAAAAGACAGATCAAAAGGCGCTAGATGGAGGAGCGCAGAACAATAAGAGTCGAGTGCACAAAATGCTCGTGAGTCATGAGTCCCATTCCATAACGTCTTTATACTACCTTGCATGAGTTGAAATCTCATTGACACTACCAAAGGAGGTTGGGTCTAAAAGCTAGTGACCGCATTTGGAAACTACTTTCATTCCAAATTAGGATGTTAGTTTGTTCTTAGCGCCACTGTGGACTCTTCTTTTTATTTTCTTCCGTTTGCACGCACTTGCACACCTCGGCACAGCTGCGGCGAGAACCACGATAACAACATTGATTGGCTACGTATTTGGACGTCCCCTTGTTGGGTGTGAGGAGAAGTACAAATTTGTGTCCGTTCCCGCTCTAGCACTGGTTCATGCCTTTTTGAGATCAAGGGGATAACTTCAAGTTTGTGGACTCCGAACTTTCACGGCTGGGTGCAATATTTTGCCATTCGCCGGGTTGACTATCGATTAATCACAGAAGGGCGTTTCATTTTTTGATGGTACCATCGAGGGCGTACCCCATAAATTTTACTGGCAGATTTAGGTATCTTGGCAGGTTGTGGCAAAACGTTAATTCGTAGGCTGAGGAGATATGATAGAAGCTGGTATATTCAGAGTACACTGAGCTCAATGCTACACAATCTAACAACGAAGACAGGGATACATAATAATATATAACACCCTCAGTCGCACAGTGCACCGAGCGAGAGTCAGTACGAAAATAAAAAAGATAGGCTATTTAAAATACACAGCAGAAAGACACAGAGGAAACCGAGAAATGAGCGGACGGTGAAACGACACCAGCTCTCCAGAGAGCACGGAAGGAAGGAATGTAGTGGACACACATCCCATTTGCGGGTGAGATGCTGCTAGTACTCCTGAGATAAGCTAGGAAGCTAGCCATATACAAATCACACCCACCAGAGAAGATCAGAGAGCACGGAAGGAAGGAAATAGTGGACGCACACCCCATACACTGGTGGGATGCTGCTAGTACTCCTGAGATAAGCTAGGAAGCTAGCCATATACAAATCACGCCCACCAGAGAAGTTCAAAGACATCCATAACGACAGATGCGTGCCTCCAAATCATCGCCGGGATCACCGACGGGTATGGAGGGTTCCGTGATGAGTCCTGTGTCTTCATCTCGCACCAAGACTCCGGTGGCTTCATGCAGCTCCAAAAGCGGAGCAGCCTCGCGTCTCAGTATATTAATCTCGGGCAAAGCCTCGCGCTGCACGTCTTCTCGTTCAATCACTTGCAAAACATGAGAAGATGGCTTACCGCAACGGCATCCTTGAAAAGGGTGATGCCCTCACTGGGTGGAAGAACGATGGGGATGGGACTTGCGCGCGCAAGAAGGGACACTGAACGTAATCTGCATCAAATGGAAGCAGCGTGGATGATAATTCAAATACGCACAGCAAGCAAAAAGAAAGATGGCGAACACCGGGAATGATACGAATTTCGGTGCCATGTTTGAGGATTCTTCTGTAAATGAATGTACGAGGAGGCGGTTGGGGAGATTCAAGCCACAGAGCAAGAGAGGTGTGCAGTGATAATATGCGATAGTTTACTCGGACTTACAATATAAAGAATTGCCTACACTTAAGAGACCTTTATAAGACACTTCATTTTTTGTGTCCGTGACGCGGGTGCGCTCGAGGAGACAAGGCTAATCGTATTTCGCAATATCTTCCGGGACCTGAGTAGAGCTTGAACGACAGGCAGTCGGCACTGGTTAACTCGATCTGGACCTTCCTTTCAGCATTTAGGCGTGAGCACAAGGGCCACATCCCTGTTGCGAATTTAGTACCTGTAAAATGCCTTGTACTTCTATGATGGACTGCCATCTATGTATACTTTACCGAGGTGCCCGGGACTGTCAATAGGCAGTCTCGGGATGAGAACTTGAATCAACAGATGCGGTTGCGGTAAAGTCAAAGATTTGAGAAAACAACACCTACCGTAAAAGGCAACTAAAACGGAACATTTAGAGAATCTGATGAGCCGGGCCTATAGTGCAAGCCCGAGACATTGATGCCATTTGGTGCATGACGCAACATATGCATGATAGACCGTTGCTTCACATGCTATGTATTTTGAATGGTAGGTGTCATCACATAAAGTACAAAAATGGTGTGTTTTGCGATAATTATGGTTGAGAAGTCAAGATGGATTTGAAGGCCCTTTGGGAATTAATAGACGCGCCTCGGCTAGACTTGGAGGCTCGAGCTTGGGTTGGCTATTGACGTCACGAGGGGAACTGGTACCTTCATGCACTAGGTAAAGAAGATATCATTGAGCATCAGGGCATTCTCATTAAATGTTGCATGCTGCTTAATCAATGGGTAGTGCGCACGGTGACCGCCAGTTAATGCTTACGCTTTGTTCTGAAGCTTGACATGAGAACCAATGAAACGATTTCCGGTTTGCAATGTGTTTGCCGATGAGTCGTGAATACAACAGTCGTACTAATCGTACAGCTTCAAAATTAGTCGTGAACGAGTCCCGTTGTCGTTGACAACATGGAAAACACGATGTCAAAACACGTGGTTCAGTACACCACCGCCCACACACATGACAACAAACTGACACCTAGACAGGCCATCGTAAATATACCAACAACCCGCTGGAGTCCAAGCCATGCGTAAGTGGCGATACCAAGAAGTGCCAAGATAAAGCCGGCGCCACTTAGCGCCAAAGTCGTAAAATAGCACCGAGTTAGGAGATCCAGTGGGGGAGTGGACGTCCTGGACTGAACCCGGAGCCTCGAGGGTATCTGCAGGAGGGACTGTACAGCATACAAAGGAGGGATGGCTCTAAGTAAGAGTTGCTTTCCATGAATGCTTTCACCAGCACCAGAAAGTTTGCCCAGCTCGTGTTCCTTAACAGAAGGGGGTTCTGCTTCGACGATCTCGTATCGAATGAGAGCAAAAGATGCGACATATCCCAGAATTGCTGCAAGCCGTAAGTGCCTCGCGCTTTCCTGACCATCTCGGCACTCACAGGAACAGACGTGGAAAACGAGTGCACCAGCAAAACATGCATACACGAGCTCCTCAGAACCAGTGCTTGTAGTAAGCGTCACTGGCGACGATGTAGAAGTAAGGGTGAAGAGCTCTCCGTCGATGGAAGCAAGAAATGTCGTCTGACGAGTCGTTCCAGATTCATGTGAGCAGAGTGACTGAGCAATGGCTTACTATAAGAGTGAGCGTCTGGAGTCGATGCATCCACGCTGCCACCATCGTCGAATGTTCGCCCGTAGTTGTGTTTGCATCCTTTTTAGTATTGCTGCGGACATGTTCATCTCGTTGACCATCTGTGCATTTCTCAAAATTTCTGCTGGGTTGATAGAATGATATCAAATACACACCAAAACTAGGCCCGGGGTCTGCTCGTTCGAGGTCTGCTTGAGCAGTCATGACTTGCAAGTGGTCGCGAAAACAACGTTGTGTGTGCCGAGTGTCCTTACGTGCCTGCCGCAGTGTCCAGTTAGTGGATATAAAATGGCCACAAGATTCCTCACAGAAGTCCAACGTTACAACAGCGAACACTGGGTGTTGCACTGGATTAAGAAGAGACCCACCTTTTATATATTTCTATAGCGCTGAACCAGGTCAGGGATGTTAATTAATCAACCGGTTACGCAACCGCGGATCTGTTGGTGCTGATATTACGTGAAACAGGATAGTTGTGCGTGGAGCAACTTGAACTTCGAAGGTCCACGCCGCAGCATCAGTGGCACCTGCTTCAAAGTAATGGGTTGACAGCATTAGTCCAGCGCTAGGATCGATACGATACACTCGGAATATGATTATACTTATCCATCGCCCATCCATGGCACGTTATTTGTGAAAACATGTGAATGACAGAAGCGTCCAACTGTGTTACTGTCTGCCGTCAGTAAGAAAGAAGTGCGGAGATCACCGCATCAGTCAGTCGCGAGCTCCAACGAAGCAGATCTGAGTCGCCGCGAATCGACTTGGCTGTTCACGGCAAACTGTGCGCGTGATGCATCGCGGTCACTCACATTATGTAGCCCAGTATACTGGTCTTAGGCCATGATGCATGATGTCTGTATGCATAGCCACGAAACTTTGATAATAGAAATTGATGTATCATCAGATGGGCTTACATAAAGTTTCATGTAGGCGGGGTTAGGTGCCGCTGACATGTCCCACGATGGTTGAACTGCTCAATCAACCAACGAAAATATCTATTGCATTCTCCGTAGGTGAATACTACATCTCGAAAGACCAGATCAATACTCACCTACACTCACTACTATTAATCTCCATCCTCGCCATTTTAATTCTGTCTGGCCGCACCCTGATTGGACGCGTTTGAGAATCAGAATCAGAATCCATCAAAGAACGCAACAGGCCGGCAATTGCCGCGACTTGGCACGAGCCTGAGCAGCCTGAGTGGTTGGAAAGGGACTCTTTTACTAATGTGCTGTAACCTATTCATAGGGAACTTGCAGGGAGACGCTCTCCATCGGACCCGATTTACCCCCATCTTTCTGATGCTCACAGGCCGCTCTTGAATATCCGCCATGCAAGCAAGTATCCGTGACAACCATAGAGGATGTCTGCGAGCACCACGGGACACAAGCGTAAACCTCGGATGATGAGTCATTGATGACGCATTTAAGACCTTGGCCTGTGCATGCAGGTGGTCCGTCTGTCGACGCTGCGGCGGCCATTTGCCACTGAAGTTAGATATATTACCGGAGAGCGGCGAAGTGTGACGGTTTGTTTTATCAAACTTAGGAGATATAGACCAAAGTACGTGTTTTACAGTACTGCCCACACAGATGCCACAACGCTAACACCAAGACAAACTACCGTGAATATCCCAATAACCTGCTTCAGTATCACCCATGCGTAACCGGCGATACCAAGAAGTGCTAAAATGAAGCCAACACTACCCAGCGCTAAAGTCGTAAAATAGCACCGAGTTAGGAGATCCAGCGGGGGGGTGGACGTCCTGGATCTAACCTGGAACCCCAAGGGCACCTGAAAAAGGTTGTTTACAGCATCAAAAGGAGGCATGGCTATTCGCATTTGCTGCGTCGCATGCATGATCTTAGAGTGGTGCAAACCAGGATTAGAAAATTCGCCCACCTCGGTGTTCTTTGTATTGGAAGGTGTTACGTCGCCGATCTGATATTGTATGAGAGCAAAACATGCCACATATCCCAGGATCGCTACGTCAGCTCGTAAGTGCCTCGCGCTTCCTCAAATTACACGGCACTCACCAGCACACACATGGAAGACGAGGGCACCAGTAAAACATGCGTACACAAATTCCTGGGAATGAAGTGTCCCTTGCGATGTGGAGGTGAGCACGAAAAGTTCTCCGTCGATCGAAGCGAGAAAGGTTGTCTGATGGTTCAATCCAGAAGCATGTAATGCGAGTCAATAAGCAATGGCATACTATAAGGGTGAGCACTTGGAGTCGTTGCATCCACGCTGCCGCAAGCATTGAGTTATCCCCGGTCGTTGTCGTGACATTCTTTGAATCGTTTCCAGTCACGACGCGGGCCTGCATTTCACGTTGGTTGACTGTCGTATTTTTCAAGCAATCTGCTGCATCGATAGAATGTTATGCTATGCATACCAACATCTGCGTACTGGGCACTAGGCCCAGGTTCTGCTCGCTCGAGGTCTCCGCCCATGGTTTTAGTTGACCACCTGGAGTGATATGCGCGTTTTCACAGACCAGAGGGCGTTTGTCCCCAACAACTGAGCGCCTGGAACATTCGATTAGCAAATGGTAACCTGATCACAAGCATCCTCACGAGCCTCAGTATTTAGCGTAGAGTATGCACTGTGGGGCTTGACTAGTGACTAGTTGACAAGACTTGTCAGACATACCTATTATATACTTTGCGGCGAACGCTTCGACAACCGCAGAGTATTGATTGGGAAATCAACTGGTGCGGCAGCCACTGTAATTTTTTGTTCCGAGGTTGCTAAAATAGCTTAATTCTGGGGTGGCGCAAGTTTTGGCGCGTGAGGATGGGAATGCTTGTCAGATCTGGTGGCCTGCAATTCATGCCAATGATCACTCAGACCTTTCGGTTTCTTCACTGATTGGCATATATCATCCCACGCTGAATCCCCGAATTCATCAATGTGAATGTGTCCTGTTACATGTCATCTCTCGGGCCTTTCTCGGTTTCTTCCAATGACTTCAGTTTCGAAAGGTAGAGAGCCGATCTATTTTGAAGGGTCACAGCATGATGTCAAGGCTCTTCCTTTTGGTGTGGAATGCCGTGAGCAATGACGGTGTTCGCCATTGAGTCGGACTTTGTTTGCTCAGGTTCAGCGCTCAGCGATAAGGATATCAGATTTCTAATGCTGAATGGACTTTGCGTGACCGAATGGTATGTAACTTCAGTAGATATTGAAAAGGCTCATTTCGTGCTTACACTTCTCGCGTCTAGGGTTGCCCAGTCATTGATTCTGATCCACCATGTCGACAAACTTATCGTTGTTTACTGCCAGTGTCTTGGGCGGTGCTACCGCCTTTATTTTGGCCCTCGTTATTGCGCGACGCAGAGCATCAAACAGTGGCTCGTTGCCTTACCCTCCCGGCCCAAAGCCCCTCCCTGTGATTGGCAATGTCCTGGATATAAGTATCACTGAACCTTGGTTGGCGTACACTGCATGGAAAAAGATATATGGTGAGTCAGCATACACTGGCGGTTAGAGCTTTCTCCTGACATCTTGCATTTCAGGTGACCTGATCCGTGTTCGCTTGATGGGACAAGAATTTGTTATCATCAACTCAGAGAAAACTGCTCGCGCGCTGTTGGATCAACGATCTGCTGTTTACTCAGACAGACCTGTCCTTTCGACCAGGAAATTGTGCGTTCCATCAATTCCGTGAAATTTGTAGCTTATGTCCTGTCGTAGCTATGGTATCGAGTGGCTAACGGTCCTTTTACACTATGGAGCAGAGCTAAGATCCCATAGAAAACTGTTCCATCATGCATTACAACCAGAATCGTCAATTGGCCAGCGTGAAATTTACTTGCACAGAGCTAGATCCCTTCTCGCTAGCTTGCTGCACGACCCTGAGGGTTTTGAGGCACATATTCGGAGGTCAGTAGTCATGCATAGCATCGAATTAGTAGGTTGATGGACTCGAGCAGCTTTGTCGCGGCAATCATCATGGGGATTACATATGGATATGAAGTGCAGCCGGAGAATGATCCATATGTTTCTGCCGTCTTGGAATTAAACGGAATTCTTACGAAGGGACTCACTCCTGAGAGATCAGCCATTCTCTTGGCATTTCCTTTTCGTAAGTTGACATCGATTGCTTCAAATGTAACTGAGATTTCTGCAGTTGCACATATCCCTACATGGTTTCCAGGTGCGGGTTTTCAGCGTGAGGCGTTGTATACAAGACAGTTGGCCCAAAAGGTGCTTAATGCGCCTTTCGAGTTTACGAAATCGCAGATTGTGAATAATCTCGCAAGTCGCATTAGAGTGTTGCAACTGACGTGCCTTATAGGAAGCCGGAATTGCCCCACAATCTGTGGTGTTTGATTGCTTAACTCAAATGGACGAGGACAATCAAGAAGACCAAGAGTTCGCGATCAAGGCAACCGCAGCAACTGTTTTCATAGGTGCAGCCGTCCAATTCTCCCTTCCACTTCATTATCTCACTTCTTAGTAATTTACACATCCAGCTGGATTTGAAACGGTATATTTGGTTCACTCGCTTTTCCTGGATTCTAAGAAATATGAAATCTAGAGTACTTCGTTATTGCATGCATTCATTCTCGCCATGGTTCTCCACCCACGAGTTCAGGCCAAAGCGCAGGCCGAAATCGACACCGTCGTAGATTCGACAAGGCTGCCGACTTTCGAGGATAGGCCTTCATTGCCCTACGTCGAAGCTATCCTCAGGGAAATGTTAAGATGGATGCCTTCACTACCGTTAGGTATGTATCACCACAGCAATAGGTTTTTTTTGTTTACTCTAGTCGTTCAGCGGTCCCGCATGCTACGTTAGAAGATGATGTATTCGAAGGGTACTTTATTCCAAAGGGTATGGGTTTGCAATTCAATAACATTCACCGATGAATCTCACTGACTCTGTCAGGGGCATGTGTAACCCTCAATCTCTGGTACGCGATGGTCTCTCTATCGAGTTCCTGTTTTGAATCTGACCACGCCTACTTGTAGGGCAATCAATCGCGACGAGGAGAAATATCCTGATCCAGACGAATTCAGACCTGAGAGGCACTTTGCCACAGATGGGTCACTGCTGTCGGATTTGATCTCGGATAACGTTGCATTTGGCTTAGGGCGACGTATTTGTGAGTCATCTTGCAACGACAGACAAGAAATGATTTGTTGATTTGGGGCAGGTCCAGGACGGTTTGCTGCGGAATCGAATTTGTGGGCTGGCATTGTTTCAATTCTCGCAACTTTGCGTATAGAGAAGGCGAAAGGCATCGACGGTCATGATGTTGAAGTGAAGAAACAGTTTACAACCGGGTTGTCAATGTTCGTCGATGATGTTGATGGGTTTTCCCTTTTGCTCATCCACATTACAGACACTCTCTCCCTTTCCGTTGCGCATTTGTAGGCCGTTCTGTGCAAAAGGAGAAGTTGGTAAGAGAATATTCAGACTCCTGACCTACCCTTCAGACTGGAGAATGTCTCTAGCGTGACATTGTAAGTATACGTAGCAGTGCTAGTGTATGATAACGAAGGATGAATGGAAGCCCATGGCCACAAATATCTTATGAGGCGCAAGAACCACTGCCCAAGTTGAGTTGCATGGTACCAGCTTATTTGTATTACTATCATCGACAATTGTTTCACGGGACATATTTTGCGGAAATCGACGTATAAGTGCAGGTAAGCATAGAGGACTTGTATCGTCTTACAGGCGTGATGGACGTACAACATTACATAGGAAATCAAGAGAAAAGTATCGGGCAGGCATGACTCACTAAATAACCGAGATCTAGGTAGGACAGCGAAGGAATGAATGAAAGCAATCAGAGTCACATAAAATGCAATAATGCGGCGAACGTGCCTCAAACTAGACACCTATGTGGACAAATACAATCTCCTGTTCCAATGGAACATTATTGCGCCGCAATTTCTTCACAGCCTTGTGCAACGCCATCGCAGCACGCGCGCAGTCCAATCTTCCAGAGCCATCCGCCAGGTTGCCGTAAAACGCAGACACAACCTCCTGTGCAACCTCGTCGTCGACGGACCACATAGAACCAATCACACTACGAAATCCGGAGAATTGCATAGCTGCGGCGAGATGGATTGACTCGTCAGGACTCTTCTCATCGCCTACAGTAGTGTGGCAAGCCGATAAGAATGCAAACTCCGGGTTCTGCCAGTCGGACCGGATGATGTCCTTGATCATTAATGGCCCATCACGCATCGCGAAGGAAGATTCAAATGGTTGTTTTCGATTCGGCATTCCGTGGCAGGCCAGGTGAAGCCACTGGTTATGGTTTAGTACATCGACTGCAGTATTGACTGTTGCGTCGCCGTCCTCGAGCGACGTGAAGGACCACACGACGGGCGCGATATGCTGAGCGACAATAGCTAGCTCGGGGCCGACACATCGGAGTAGCTTCCCTCCGGCCGGGTTTCCTTGACCAATGGCAACAAAATTTTGCGGGGATGCATCTCGAGAAACCTGCTGTCTCGCACGAACAAGTGTCGCCAAAGTAGGGGTGTACGAGGATATGTAGATGTGAGACAAACTGTCTCCCTTTTTCTCATAGGGTCCTGCTGCATGTAGGGGAAGCAGCGTGAACTCGGCTGTGGGACACCACCATATACGCGAGCCAGGGTGAACATTTGATGCCCCAAGGGCTTGTACTATGGGGTCAACGATATTGTGCCAAAGTTTCCGAAGGATCCCGACAAGCTTATATGTGGTATCATGATGACCAAAATCTTTCGAAAGGGACTGAAACTCGATGGATAAATCAGAAACTTCAGTTTGCGTGATACCAATCGGAACGTGAACAGGATCTCGGTCGCTTAGGACAATCAAGGCGTCGCAGCTGTACTGACTAGCATTGACAATGATGACAGGACCTTCTTCAGCTGCTTTCTGTAGGTCGGAGAAAAGGGGAGGTAGGAGAAACCGAGAAAAGTCAGGAATCATGCGGATGCGTAAAACCAGATCATCCCATTGCATGGTCAGTTGGCGGATTTGCGATGACTGGTCTTCAGTAGACTGATCTAACGCGTTGCGAAGATGAAAGCTAAGCTGCTTGAATTCTTCTGCTAAGGCTGCGCCGGTGTGATGAGCCGCAGAAAGCTCATCAAGTGTTGTGCGGAAGCGTGCCAATTGGGTCCAGAATACTGCACGGCCTTGCTCCACAAGTTCCACAGCAGTTGTCAGTGCGGTATGACGAATGCTGCACGAGAAAGCGTCCATAGCAAGTGAAGCTGTGGCCATGCTCACGACATCGAAATGACGTGACGAAGACGACAAAAGAGTGACATGCTGATCTAAGAATTTCAATGCAGTTTGATATGCAACCAATGCAGAACCATGGTTTGTCTTCTCGGCAAAGGTGGCCCATGATTTTGCAGCAGTAAGATCCCTACGAGAGACTGCATGAGATATATGGGAGAGTTGTGAGAACAAACTAAAGGTTTCATCAAGGTCAGACGGGATACCCCGCTGTGTGAATCTGTCTCCGAGGCTAACGGCGAGATTTTCGAGAGACAACGATCGATGACAATGACCGGGGGGGAAAAGAAGTAGTGCAGCCCGCTGGAGCTCGATGGACTCATCAAGGTCAGATGGGACACCCCGCTGTGTGAATCTCTGTATAAGGCTGGCGGCGAGATTGTTGAGAGATGACGATCGTTCAGAATGACCGGGGGGACGAAGGAGCAGTGCAGCCCGATGGAGCTCGATGGACTCATCAAGGTCAGATGGGATGCCCCGCTGCGTGAATCGAGATCCAAGGTTGGTAGCGAGGTTGTTGAGAGATATAGATCGAAGATAATGACCAGGGGGATAAAGGAGCAGTGCAGCCCGCTGGAGCTCGATGGACTCATCAAGGTCAGACAGGATCCCCCGCTGCGTGAATCTGAATCCAAGGCTGGCGGCGAGATTATCGAGAGACGGTGATCGATCAGGATGACCGGGGGGACGAAGGAGTAGTGCAGCCCGGTGGAGCTCGATGGACTCATCAAGGTCAGACGGGACACCCCGCTGCCTGAATCGCTCTCCAAGGCTGGCGGCGAGATTGTTGAGAGATAATGATCGATCAGAATGGCCGGGAGGACGAAGGAGTAGTGCAGCCCGATGGAGCTCAATGGACTCGTCAATGTCAGACGGGACTCCCCGCTGCATGAATCTGTTCCCAAGACCAACGGCAAGATTGTTGAGATATGATGATCGAAGAGAATGGCTGGGGGAGGAAAGGAGTAGTGCAGCCCGATGAAGCCCGATGGACTCATCAAGGTCAGACAGTACACCCCGCTGCGTAAATCTGTCTCCAAGGCTGACGGCGAGATTGGTGAGAGACTCTGATCGATCAGAATGACCGGGGGGACGAAGGAGTAGTGCAGCCCGATGGAGCTCAATGGACTCGTCAAGGTCAGACGGGACACCTTGTTGCATGAATCTGAGTGTAAGGCTGGCTGCGATATTGTTGAGAGACTCTGATCGAAGAGAATGACCGGGGGGACGAAGGAGTAGTGCAACCCGATGGAGCTCGATGGACTCATCAAGATCAGACGGGACACCCCGCTGCATGAATCTGTCTCCAAGACTGACGGCGAGATTGTTGAGAGACCTAGATCGTTCAGAATGACCGGGGGGGAAAAGGAGTAATGCAGCCCGATGGAGCTCGATGGACTCATCACGGTCAGACGGGACGCCCCGAAACCTGGATCTGATTCCTAGGCTGGCGGCGAGATTATTGAGAGAAAATGATCGATCAGAATGACCGGGGGGACGAAGGAGTAGTGCAGCCCGATGAAGCTCGATGGACTCGTCAAGGTCAGACGGGACACCCCGCTGTATGAATTTGCTTGTAAGGCTGGCGGCGAGATTGTTCAGAGACAATGATCGTTCAGAATGACCGGGGGGACTAAGGAGTAGTGCAGCACGATCGAGCTCGATGGACTCATCAAGGTCAGACGGGACGCCTCGCTGCGTGAATCTGTCTCCAAGGCTAGCGGCGAGATTTTTGAGAGTCAAAGGTCGAAGAAGATGACCGGAGGGACGAAGGAGTAGTGCAGCCCGATGGAGCTCAATGGACTCGTCAAGGTCAGACGAGACGCCCCGCTGCCTGAATCTGTCTCCAAGGTTGACTGCGAGATAGTTGAGAGACAAAGATCGAAGAGAATGGCCTGGGGGGCGAAGGAGTAGTGCAGCCCGATGGAGCTCGATGGACTCATCAAGGTCAGACGCGACGCCCCGCTGCCTAAATCTGAATCCAAGGCTGGCGGCGAGATTGTTGAGAGATGACGATCGATCGGAATGGCCGGGAGGACATCTCTTCAAGGCCGCTCGATACTCTTCCACAGCGTCTGCCATGTTATGATACCACAATTAAGTCACGCGAGAACTGGCAGGAACGCGGGGGGATGAAGCATAAAACCGCAGGTGGACAAAGACGACGAGTACTACTGTTCGCTGTTTGCCGTTTGTTAGTATAAAATACAGGTAGAGTAGTTCCGCAATGCGCACGCACACAGAAATCTGGGCAATGAAGTAGTCAAAACCTGTCAGAGGAATGAGCGTTAGTCAAGGTAACAGCCTGGGGTCCCAACACGTAACTGTGGCCAACACTCGACAGTATCCTGAGAAATCGAAGCTTACGCGAGCTCTGCGCCTGCAGGCAACATCCAGCCCGCAGCGCTGTGCAGCATGCACGTGTGATTTCTGCTTGTATCCCTTCTTCTCCAACCAGTGCACAAGTAGCGGGGCATTGGTGTATGAGCCCAGATGCCGCGAAATAAGACTAGTGACCTTCATTCTGTTCCATCCCACAGTACCGTCAGAGAACCTATGAACAAATGATAAGGTTATTTAATGCAATATAAAATAGAGCATCGCAACAATCTTCGTATATCTTCTGACGGGCCAGTGATCGTCCGACGAACTCGACAGCAAATTATGAAACACAGCCACCAACAAGTTCAGGCGCGCGGGAAAATCGTCCAAGTTCTCACCGTCAATGTTAACTGTGACTTCTGCCATAGTGGCACTGGTACCACACTCGATCTCGCGAAGGAGGGTCGAGAACTTCATATTCCTCACAGTAGAGGAGGCGAGCAAGTCTGTCCTCGCTGTCGGTTAAAGCTGCAATCATATTAGCACTGCCACTAAACTCAAAACGAGCTTGACATTCTTCCAAGTTTCGAGCACGGTCGCGTGCGCAAGGCCATTTTTGCGTCTCATGTTGACAATGTGCCATCACTGCCATGGTCCAGACTCCACTGCGGCTCTAACTTTTATTTCGAGCTTTTTTTTATTTGCTCGGCGATCCAGATTCAATTAAACTAGGAGTCGTGATGTCAATGGCGGTCCTCCGCCACTCCCCGTTTACTACTAAAGTAATGGAAGTTCAACGTTCAACTGTCATGATGAGTGAATTCCTTCCTATTTTTCTGTTGGAAGCTGATACACCGCGTGTAAACGTGTCTTATCTTTTTGCCATATGATCATTTCGTTGTCTGACTGGCTGATGCCTGAAAGCAATGTTTAAACCACCCACCCGTGGGTGCCTGTCCTCCCACAGGATCA
Source organism: Suillus brevipes Sb2 (assembly GCA_011800875.2). Taxonomy (NCBI): domain Eukaryota; kingdom Fungi; phylum Basidiomycota; class Agaricomycetes; order Boletales; family Suillaceae; genus Suillus; species Suillus brevipes. The sequence goes on along the minus strand of JRHT02000020.1, from coordinate 161,178 downwards.
TAGTCACGTGGGCCGACAGTCTTTGTGCAGACTCGATTTTAGCCAGACACATCACGCGTCAATAGCAACGCTTACTGAAAGTCACTTTTACCACACAGGGGTATCTGCTTACCTTAATGTTCCACGTCCTGTCGATGGGCTGCTTGGAGCGATCGGGAGAATCTCCTGTAGATCGATTCACGGAGAAATCGTGTACGCAATTAATGATGATGGTCACATGAGACTCTGAGAGGAGCCACGAGCCACTCAGATCTTGTCGACCGACGTCAACTTGAGCGCGAACGTGCGTTAGGTAGAGTTTGACTTCACATGCTGCCATTTTATGTTTAGAATAATATCTGGTAAGGCCGCGTATGAAGCCCTATAAGTACTACCATACCGAAGCCAGGGTGGCACAAAACGGCTGCTCGCTACGTGATGCTCCCGTTTTTGAGGTTGTCTGGTTTCATATTACTGGCTTCCCATCAAGTACGAGCAGGTGTTATCAATTCCACGTACACTGCTCCTGGCGCCTTTCCGACCTCGTTATATGGGACGTACTGGAATGACCCTACTGCTACCTCGGCGCAGCCTCAGCCTGTGATAACCGATCCTGTGACGGTCTGTATTGTTCTTCATTAATCTTGATGATGCGTCTAATCTCATGCACTTACCAGAATGAGATATTCCCTTATGAGTTGACAGATCCTGCCAACTTCCCGAAGGTTAGTCACAATCTCTGTCAAGGCACCAGACTGACACACTGTCCATCAGAATGATACTGTGGACCCTCACCCACTGCCAATGCAGGCGACACCTTCGCAGCTTATGGAACAAGCTCTTGCGCAAATTCAAGCAATTGCTAGCAATCCAATCTTTGGCAACGATACATGTACAAAGTGTCAAGCCTCTCTTGCAGTTGCCAAAATGCTCGTGCTTGGTGCTCCTGAACAGGGCCCATTACTTGCTGAAGCAGTCTGCCAGTACTTCAACTACTCGACAACGTGCTACAATGAATATAGCAACCTTGCGCTCGGTTCAACGTTTTCACAAGTTCTTGCGTTTGCCGATGTTGGCGGATATGACGGCCAGGTACGCTACCTGTGACTTCGAATTGAGGTGAAATTTATGAATTTCCTTCCCTGTTCAGAACCTTTGTTCGCATTTTAAGATGTGCCCCGTGCCGCCAACGGCTCCGCTTGACTTGACTGGCTGGTTTGCGAAACCGAAACCAAACCCGCTGCCACCCCCGAAACAGCCTAGCGGCCAGCGTCTGAAGGTCTTTCACATTTCCGACATTCATCTCGACCCTCGTGCGTTGAGTTTGATTTACATCTCAAGCTTATTATGACGATTGCGTTCTACAGGATACGCGATAGGCTCCGAGGCCAACTGTACCGGATACATGTGCTGCCGTGAAAACGTCTTCAATGCGGCGAGCCCTGACCAGGTCTTGCTTCCTGCATCGCGCTTTGGAAATTTTGATTGGTAAATTGAATCATCAACTCAAAGAAATGTTGTGACATCGTGTGCAGTGATGTTCCACTGGACTTGCTGGTTGCGGCGATGGAAGCCATCGGCCCCCTTACTGGTACAGAACAGAGTGGTTTCGACTTCACCATCTATACCGGTGACTTGACTGCGCACGACCCTGACAATTCATATTCAAGGTTCGTTTTCTCCAATTTTGTCTACGAAACGCTCAAACTGCCTGATAGGGCCTATGTTGAGTATGAAGAGGTAAAGTGAATTTCTTTAGAAGTGGATGCGCTTTCATGACGGCCGCCAGGTACTGGCCTACAATTTGTTGAAGGAATATGTTGGCCCTGCGCCTGTCTACCCGACCATCGGAAACCACGACACCTACATGCAGTTTCAAATGATTCCATACACGATGGGCGGTCCTCTCGGGACCCAATTCAACTGGTGGGTTAAAATTCCTCTAAGCGAACCAGACGATGACCGCCCTTAGGCTGTATGAACATGTTTCTTCTTTGTGGCAGTATGAAGGCTGGCTTCCTGAAGCATCGATCGCATATGCTTCAACTCACTATGCTGCATATGCCGTGACACGTCCGGATGGCCTCAAGATCATCTCAATTGATACCAACCTTTGTAAGGTTTCTTGAACCAGAAATCATGCATGTCTCTGATTTTTCTCCCCTTGAAGGGTATACGTATGTCTGGGCTGGTTTTGGTGTTCTCAAGATCCATCTTGATCATTCTTTGCAGTAACAACTACTACGCTTATGTCAACTCCACGGAACCTGATCCGTTTGGTATCTTGCGATTCCTAACGGATGAGCTACAGGCTTCTGAGGATGCTGGTCAACGAGGTTCGTAAAACGACAGATGGTTTAATCTGAATAGTGATCGTTCTTTAGTATGGATTATCGGACATGTGTTGAGTGGATGGGACGGAACTCAAGCACAGATTAATCCGAGCAACCTGTGTATGTGGAATTCATGCTATTGCTACGCTTGACATTTCTAACATTGATTCACATGCAGTCTACCAAATGCATGTCTCTCAACTTTGATGGAGCATGGAACTTGTTAACGTTTACTTTAGTGTCGACCGCTTCTCGCCTCACGTCATTTCCAGTGCGTTCGGCCATTCAGGTTCATGATTTTTATTGTGACATGACACTTTCATGATTAGATATCTTCTATGGCCACACCCACGAGGACCAGCTTTCTGTATGTCTTTTGCCATGTTCAGGTTGTTGGCTTGCCTCATGCTGGAACTATCCGCAGATCTTCTACGCGAACAATGGTACAGTCATGAATGCTGAGACTGCGTTGGCCGCATCTTGGGTATGAAGCCAGAACAACCATTTTGAACATCGACTGATCTGATCATTCAGGTTATGCCGTCACTCTCTCCTTTGACAAATCTCAACGCTGGATTCCGTATGTACGAAATAGATTCCGCTGTAAGTTTTTTTCGTCCTCAGTTTCACAGAGGACTCACTATGAGTTGAATAGACTTTCGACATCCTAGATGCATACACGTAAGCAGCATAATGGGTATGGATGGACTATGACTCACGCTGTTCCAAACATTGCAGTTATGTCAGCAATGTGAACGAGTACCCAGCGTTGGACAATCAGACTCAGGTCGGCCCGTCGTTCTACCTGGAGTACAGTACTCGCGATGCATACGGGGGAAACATCACTTGGGGCGCAAACGACCCCCTCAACGCAACATGGTGGCACCTTGTTACCGAACGTTTGTCTCTTTCCTACTTCCTTGAGCCGACTATAATGATGGTTTTGTCACAGAAATGCTGATCGATCCTGCTCTAGTCCTGGTGAGAACAACAATGAATATGACGATAGACTGACTTTCATAGACATACCACACATACCAATCAAAGAGCTCTGTCGCAAGCCTGAAATGCACTGAAGAGTGCATCATTGCTAAAACATGCTACATGCGCAGCGGTTCGAGTAGTCTGGCGTACCAGAATTGTCCTGCTGGATACTCTTCGACGCAGTGAAAGAGTACAATGATTACATGTATAACTGCAGCAGTTCGACAAAGTGATACCGTGCTCGATCCCCCAAGCTTCTCGGAGCATACAAGTCTGCAATCAATGACAAAAACAAATACTTGAAGCTCCCTGCAGCAGTTCGATAAAGTGATACCGTGCTCGATCGCCCAAGCTAGTCGGAGCATACAAGTCTGCAATCAATAACAAAACCAAATGCTCCCCCTCCCCTAATTCCGACTAAATGAAATTCCGCACAAATGGCGTTATAGTGTAGTGGTCATCACTTGGGATTTTGATATACGATTTCCCGGAACCCAGGTTCGAACCCTGGTAACGCCTGCTTTTTTGGTTTTCTAGTATGAGCCCAGTGGGCGGAACTTCCTTTGCTGGAAGACAACCGTTAACTTGCTTGCATCATGATTGCCCTTGCAGTGATCCAACTTGAAATCAGTTGAAAATTGAGTACTATTAGGAGTACTTGATCATTCACATCCCGGCCACCAGGCCGAATGGCTAGCTTATTTTGTCAGTCATCTTTTTAATGTTTGACATACCGCTCAAAGCCTCAAATTTGGTCTTTGCTGAGTTTGTGCTCTACGACATCCTCAGAAATGCCACATTCTCTCTCTCTCGGCAAGCTCAAGACTGGCAAACACCAGCAATGGCATCGCAAGACTCGCATTGCAAGCACTGAAGTTGCGCACATCAAATTTGGCCACCTTTTCAAGTCCATTCGGCACCATCGTTTGAAGGGGAAGGTCGCGGTTGAGCAGCAGACTACTTCAGCTCCACCACCCTATTCTGAAACTCGTATAAGCATGTCACCTCCTCCCAGGCAGCCTCCTTACGACTGGAACACGGACCATCCAAGTCTTCTGCCAGGAGTCAATAACGCGCGCATTTTCTCAGAGTCTGCTAGCTGGTCTACCACCGCTGGTATAGCCCCATCACAAGAGTCGTCTCATTCATTGTTTCATATGCGCTCTTCGAAGTCCACTTCAGCTCTTCTTCCGAAGCCTCCTATAGACCCCTTCGCAGACAGATTTGGTACATCCTCTGCCTTGATATCGTCTCCGACTATGTTCAACCTACGCTCTCATTCGGCGGGCGATTACATCGTACGACAGCTTGGCACAACCCTCGAAAAGCTCTCGCTGAGCGAGAGTCAGTACACTAAGCTCGAGGAAGACATCCTTCCGATCAAATCCCTGAATGCGCAATGCAATGCACTAAAATCGATCCCCACCGTGACGTCCGGTTCCCAGGGCTCCCCAACTTCCTCCGACATGATTGTCTCTCCTGCTCCCCATTGTGTACACACGTTCAACGACTCGCTTGCGTCTGGATACCTTGTGAATTTAAAACAACAGCTGCAGGAGAAGCGATGGCTGTGTAAGTTTGCTCGCTCCAAACCAGCCAAAGCACATGTTGCCGTTGCACCCACCATATTCATTACGTCTATTGATACAAAGCATCCCAAACCACTACGTTCCCTGGTTGGCCTTTTTGGGCTAGCCAATTCCCCCTGTCCTGACGACCCATTCAACGCAGATCCATTCGCCTCAGGCTATAGCCATCCCTCTCAATATGATCTGCCATTGTTGCCTTCAACGCCAACTTCTGAAGAGACAGGAGGAGTCACTGACCCTGCCGGGTATCCGCCCGCAACGCTTTTTCATGCACATCTCGAACTCTTCCCATCTGGTGGGGAGGAATTTGCAACAGCCCTGAGTGCCACCATCACCAATCCATTTGATCTTCCGCCTTTCTCTATACCGTTCATGAAACCAGACCTTCTCGGCGCTTCGTTTGATGACCATTGAAGCGAGTTGCGACGCGAACGATTTTCTGTGGACATGGGTGCCAGTAGGCTCTGAAGCCGTCGAGTTGATATATTCAAATATCTCACTGTCCTTAAGTTGTCTAAAGATTCCTTACCATGGGCACATGCACGAGACGAGGATACTCGAATTTCTCAGAAGTTATAATATCCCAATTGCAACTTGAAAGACGATTAAAAAAGGTCTGAAAGGACAACAATAACGAAATCATTATTTGCACTAATCATGGTGTTTTTTTTTCACGCTCGACCTCTTGTGAGAGCGTGCCGTACGAATATGTCCGTCACGTAGTAGTGAAGAATGTTTGGTCGGAGCTAGTTGCGTTTTCAATCTAATCGAAACGGTGAAGATGTAAAAATGAGATACGAGAATTCAGTCGTACCGAATCTCGCAAGAGACCAAGAACCAAGGCCAAACCCTCAAGATTCCGTCCCAGAGTGTATTGGGGAGAAGATCGGACTAGCCCGGTACCATCTGTGTGCCTTTCGTACACGAAGAATATCCACTGTTCTCCGCTGGTGACAACACCCCTGACGACACATAAGCTATCATAGAATTAGACTATCTCACGGAACATAGAACGACAGAGAGCTGACCCTTGAAATTGGCAATACGAAGCCGCAGCAATTGCAGCCTGAGGCAGAGCAGTCCGAACGTTATCGTGCTTGGCTTTGAAGATGTTGGAGGTTGTCGGTCCCTGGATGTATCCAGGATTCGCCAGTGCTGTGGTCGGATCGCCCAGGAGGTATTCTAAAGAACGGTTCAAAGCCACTCTAGCACGCGATGGAAAATAACTAGCCTGTGTACCGAGCGGGGAGTTTAGTCACTAGGAAGTCGACGACGCCACCAAACGAACATTCACCAGAGTCACGATTGAAGATCATTCTAGGGAGAGGAAATTCTGGAATTATGTTCACCGCCGTGTCGCCTAGACACATGACTGATACAACTCTCAACAGGAGCATGTTGATCAAGATGCGAGATCCAGCTTCAGTCTTTGGAATTAAAATAAATTTTAAGTTGATCACGGAAATCAGCCACCATAACATACCACCGTTGCGACGTGCCCGCGCACTAAACTTATCAGAAATCGTGTAATGTCAATCGGAAGACACCCTGGTGTTTCGGCCAATCCAAGGTTTTCGACTTCTTGCCTCTTGTCGCTGATTAGAAAAAGTGGACCAGACGATATCTTCAATGACAGGAGCGTCATTGGATCCACCTTAGATAAGGAAGTATGCTAAGGAGAGGCTGATCAGCGTTGTGAACAATCAAATTTCATCATCTTAACGTCTTCCAATTTGTCCCGCAGTTCTTGGAGTTTATTGATAAGACCAGAAGGCAAATTCTCGTCTCCTTCATCAAGGCTGGAACGAAATTCCTCGAGCTTATAAAGCAATTCGTTTGTATCTCCTACAGTTATGTCTGAAAGCTTTTGTCGTTTGGGAATGGGAAGCATGATGTGCGATACACGGACAGATGCGAGTCACAGGGACTTGACTGCCGGGGTTAGAACGTTGTGGCACAAGCGCTCGAGGGTCAATTTACTTTCTCACGGACAAGTCAATACTATGCGGTAATTTGGTGCGCTGGTCAAACAAATGTCACGCAAACTTCGTCGCAAAGTTTGTTGGTAGTAACGCGAACGGGTTGTAGTGATTGAAACAAGCTTTGTATCATAGGAGCAATTGTCAATTTCTATGTCTCTGGAAAATACATCAATGTATAATTAATGTAGAGTCAAAGCAACGTCAAAGAGCAAGTTTTCCAGGCGGAAGTTCATGCGCCCTCAGACGCTCACAGCGGCAGTACAATTGACAAAAATGCCCCCGCTCTATGATCAAATGTAAGTGCGAGATAGATGAAGCGTCGATGTCTCACATAGTGCTGTCCGGTGCAGCAGGCAGTCTCGTTGATACATGTTGAAACGCTTCCATTGTCCGCGTTTTTGATAACACTACATCCGTAGCCAATAAGGCCACTCAGCCCAGACTCGCTGATAGAATATGCATCAAGGATTTTATCAGCGGCTGTTGTGTTTGCCTGTCAAAATTTAGCGTGTTTGAGAGCCTTCTTTGAGTCAATGCTCATGACACATACAGTTGTAGTGTTGGTACAGCACATGGTTATTCCTGAGTCACAGTAGTATTTTGCAGATGCAACAAGCGGGAGAAGAATGGCAGAAGCTATCAGAAATAAAGACATCATTGGAATTGACCAGAGCCCAGGGTAAGGAAGTCTGAGCGGAGGCTCCCGTCGAACCCTATGTATTTATCGCCACAAAAAATTGTAGATGTTTAAGCTGACGTGGGATCAACGAGCCTCGTTGACGACAGCGAAGCAGCTAATGAGAGAGACTTTGACTTCTTCCTGCTCATGATCCGAATAGCAGATACGCCATATGCAAAGTGGTCTCTGACCTCCATTCCAGGAGAGGAATGGACAAGGTAGCGTCGTATAAAGCGAAGTCACGGTCACGCAGATCCAGCTGCAATGTAGCGATCTATCGCCGAGCCCGAGTGCTCTTTTCGGTGAAGAATCCAGAATGTGGGCCAGAGTGTTGCACCTAGAACGCTCAGAAATAAGTGATTGAGAAATACTACGTACTAAGCTTTATTAATAACCGTGTCACTTGGAGGAGATCTCCCCAATTTTGATTTCGAGTAAGCCTGAGGGACTTCCAACACCAAAAATTTCCATGTAGGAACCAGAAAGCAGTCAAAAGGGTACAATCTGCAGGCGTTTCGTAGCGGAAAGGTTTAAGTATAGATACCACCCGTGAGGGATACCCGGAAAAATAGCACGAGGAGAAATGTACATGGCGTGATTGATGGTGTAGATACTGAGAGCGTTAAATCGGGATCGCGTAGATATTCCAAGGACATGGCGACGCGTTCCAAGGGCTCGAGAGGCGTCGAGAGCGCATTCAGGCGGAGACGCAATGTTCATATTCACCGGCTGAGGAGTACTAGCCGTTGCCATCAAGAATTTAATGAAAGTGTTTTGCAAAGGCTTCCGTTTTAAACATGAACAAACAACTGCCGGGTTTCACGCTTGACCTCTAGATGAGTTTGAGTCGTGCGCTTCAGCTCCATGGCTTTCTTCTTGCGATATTCATTGTTAGCCCTTCTCAAACTATTTCAATGGGCACCTTTGCTGGCGACCCTAAATCCTTTCGGTTCTGTTCGGAGCATTGATGGAGACTCCACGGTCCTCGAGAGACATAACTCACTGTGGCCGAATCCTCCAGCAAACTATCTTCCCGCCGGATTCACTTCAAGCAATAGAAGCAGTTGTGTGTCTGCGCATAATTGCCGTTCCCCCCCATCATCCTCCGCTTTCGCATATGCACATTTGGTTTCCCAGCACAAACACTACTTGTCAAACTTCGTGGATTCTCTAGGTCAGGGTTTACTCCAGACTGTGGTTATATCACTGACGTTTATGCCAGTTTTGCTGTACTCTGACCAGTTGATTTATTTCAGTAGTGGTTTTTCCAGCATCCTGATCTTGGTTGCGCTCAACCTTGGTCTTATATGTCTCAGTTCTGTCACGCCCCTCCAGCCTAAAAGACATTTTTATGCACTTTTCCCATCACGGGGTAACCTCAAAACCTTTTTTCACACTAACAGCGAGTCTCTAAGTGCGGCGACTTTGTGTGAGCTATCCGGGACTGGCGAATTCACAGATGGACCCGAAAGCGTGTGCATCACTCCCGACCAAGAAGCGTACAACAGCGATTCAGGTTTACATCCTGCACGACAAGACGTCTTGCGAGCTCCTAACAATTACACCCTACACGAGGATCTGGACAGTCCCGAAATCATCGGTGCAGCCTCGCACCGATATAACAGTCGATATGTACTGCCACATGAAACGACTAGCGATGATGTCCAATTCACACTGAATCATGAATCTGGACGTTGCCATGATCCAGCATCCCAGGACTTCCCATCTTCCCTAATATCGTCAAGCTTTGCGGGTTTTAAACTAGTCATCCACAATGCTATGCCTGAGGATCCACGCCAGTCCCTACCCCCGGTGCATCTCGTCCACAACTCCACGCCACCGGCTGAAGCTGTAACTCATGACAAAGCAATACCGCACGATGCACATTGGCCAGCTTGCAAGAGTGATGGTGAACCTCGCGATGGCAACCTAGAAATGACTGCACCTGCAAGCCCCGATCATGGCGACCATTTTTCAGTCTCGAGTAGCCAAGCTTCTTTTTCATCGATAGTTCCCCAAAAACGAAGCTGGTCTCACACGGCTGCGATTGGTACCGAACTCGAGGAAGACAGTGATTCAAGTTTTGGGGAAGGGTCCTTCAGCAGCGAGTCCTCGGGGGATCAATTGGCTCTCGGACTACTCTTATCACAACCCACCAACAAGAATGAGATTCAAGTTACATCCCATCTTCCGCCGTCAACGTCCAGTCGCGATAATATACTAGAGAGCGAATCTCTGTGTCACTCAGAATCCACAGCTACCCCATTCGATATGCACCGCCGGAGTACCAGCACACCAGTTTCTTCTAGCAGAGGCGGTCAGCATTACTCAAATGGACTTGTCGTCGCCGGGGTTGAACGGGACGACAGTCCGTCCAGTGGGTCAGAACGCAAATTCGACGGACCAGATTCGTTCTGGGAAGCAGCTGTACAAGAGAGATTGAGAGCCACTGCCACCATCACGACTTTAGATCCACTCAAACACAAGGGTGCCAGGAATACGTTGGTTGAACTGTCTCAAACCGCCACCGCCGATGGCGACCAGTCCGACAGGAGCTCTTCCGGCGGGTCCGCAGCTCTTTCGCCCCCCTGGTCTATTGTTACGCGAAAGACGCCGTGCGCCTACAGTTCACAGCAACAGCCCAATCCCGGTGGGACGCAAGATCAACCCCCTAACGATGATCTCTTATCAAAGTCAGGGTCGACGGGGTTGGCCTCCAATCAAGCTGACAGGTATGTTAACATGGACGAATAATAAACGCGCTCTGATGAACGTCGATGCAGCTTCCCTGGGTTGAATTTACGTTCGAGCGTTTATGCAAAGTATGTTCCCCCGCAACGGCGTGTGGCCGGCGAGCTCGTCTATACAGTCCCACAGCGGATGAAGTCCACACCACGTCGCCCGGAACGCGTGATATTTGGATCTTCGTCGCCTATGTTGCAAACTAGTTCTCATTCGTCCACCTCTTCTCCTTGGAGTCCGTTTGCTCCACGCGAATCTCTCTCTCCCACTTCAGAAGCAGTTGCGTGGAAGCGCGGTGCGCTTTTCTTGGCTAATCCTCCACCAGACGAATTCGCACACATTGATGAATTTGGAAACGAGAAATCGTGGTACGCAAAAACAAATTGGAACACGACAGAACCAGACTGGTTGTCAGGCTCCCCAACGGAGAGGCACGCCGCGGGAATACGGACGGTGAAGGATGTTGAAGATGGATGTCAACTAAACACTCACACCTCTCCGCAACAGCACAGCCATGATCTGTGGAAAAACAATCACCGCCGACGTGAAACGTTCGGAACGTGATGAAGACGGAGACCGATAGATTATTTCCCCCTTGTTAACGTCGATGTGTTCTTTTTTCCCTGTTTTTCCAATGTATTTGATTTGTCTAGTGACCATATGGTGGTTTTAATAGTTGTGGTCTCGTTCTGTATCATTATATAGGATATTCGGCTGTCAAATGCTCATGTCCAGGCTGTCCCAGGCATTCCCGTTCCACATGTCCTACGTTTAGCGCGAGAAGAAGATGCGACATATGGGGATCGAACTCATGTTTTGTTCAGTGTAAAGTTTCATGTGATTACGTCCAAGTGAGTTTGATGCGAGTAGGTCCAATTCAACGATACTGTTCAATGGAGAAAAACTTTCAAACCGGCCATCACCGTTATCGCTCACGCGACCCTATAGAATCAAAATTCTGTAGAACCATTGGAGACTCGCCCAATGTCCAAAAGCGAAACGCTCGAGTGCGGTGCCAGACGCAGATAGTTTCACATCCTGACTGGATTGGGACCTTGACGTGATAGCTGTGCGAATACATGTGGTAACATAATGCATGCAGCAAGGACGAGCCAGTACCTACTTGAATCCAAAACAATCAGGGGGTTGCGCCACCGCTTATCGTCATCTTCGCCACTGCGCCATCCGCATCTTGAATCTCCACTTCTACATCCTGTGCAGTGTCTACAGGACCATCTTCTTCGCTATCGTTGACGTCATTGTGGTTAGTTTCGTCAAGCTTCATCTCCTGCACAAGCCATCTTGCGCCCTCGTCCCATCCAATCATTTCAGCTTCACCTAAGGGCGATCTTCCGGCGATATTTTTGATATCAATTAGATCAACACCTGATCCCCCAGTAAAGCGAACCAGCTTCTGCGTTACTTCGAGATGCTGGTTCAGCGCTGCCCAGTGCAAGGCAGTCGAGCCGGCACTATTTTGTGCAGACAGAACGGAAGGGGAAACAAGAGGAAGAAGATATTCCAGGACGTCTATAAGATGCCTTACGCGAATCAGTACTCGTGGTGTAGGAATCGTGATGCGGTGAGATCGCGTCTCACCTATGTGTCCATTTCCGCATGTCATGTGTAGCACGGTATTTCCATTGTCATCCCGGACGCTGGAGAGAACATCTGAGCCGAATTTTGTTACAAAACCTTGAACTTCATCGAGATCATCGTATCGACAGGAGAGGAGGAGGTCTTCCTTGTCATCGTCTGTGGGCAGCGGCCATGTAGCCATTGTGAAAGATTTAGAAAATGATGCGAATCAGATTTATCCATCAGTTCTGAATCCGGTTAAAACCCGAGGTCCGACGGCCCCGCCGGCAGAACCAAAGGCTCAGTTGGATTTGTCACTTACCCTAGTACATCCGAGTCGGTTTGGTTCTGCACGTTGGCAGTGCAGTACTACCAGTATGGCTGCAAACCTGTACTGATCCGAGTCGCAAACGGCAATGCACCCGGTTCGTTACACCATGTGCTCCTGGATCTATGATAGTCTTTTGGTCAGCAGTGGCAGGAACATGCCACAACGGGCGGCGTTTGCGATGATATCATATATCAACGTGTATGCATTTCTCAACATGCTATCTTCCTCCCAAACAAACTCGCGTTCCCTGCCGGATGGGCTGTGGGAGGGACTCTACTACCTACGCACCGTCACTAGCTTCATAAATATCACGACCAGAGCATCCATCATTGCTTCAACTCCCGTACTGGTCTCCTCTTTTCTCCTTTGCTCGCCTTTGAATTATGGCCCACATGAGTCCAGCAGTCAACCTTATATGGGCGACGCTTACAATCATGGTCTGTCTGCCGAGTTGTTTGATGGAGAAAATACTGACATACATTTGATTTAGTTCGAGTCCTTTTTAATTTATCATCTCTGGTCCTTTGACCGTTTCAAATGTCTGAGGTTGGCGGATTATCGTACACAGATATTACGAATGCCCTAAGTTTGTTTGTACAGGTGGAATCATCATGGACCTCGTTCTGGCACATTCAAGCGGGTCATGACAGTGCGTCCTCGGTTTCCTTTATTTCTATTGTATAAAGCACATCGGTCTCACACAATCTCGCAGTATTCTTATTTAACCTGCATCCCGTTAATTGCAATCTACGCTGTGGGTTTCTCCATTATCAAATACAGTTATGGTTTCACTGTTATTCCTGGGATAGGTAGTAAGTGAGCCCAATCGGCAAGTTTTGACGTCTTCCGCTGACGCCAAATTTTCAAAGTCACGCCTACCCCATACGAGCTTTGGCACGACAGTGCACGAAACGCAATTCTCCCTCTGTACCTGTGTTTTTCAGTTGCTTGGGGACTAGAGATGTGAGTATGCCCAACCGATATTCGATGACACCGATTAATGTTTCGGCTAAGGGTAACACACCTAGAAGGTTTATTTTTACGCCTTGGCATTTAAACTGAGGCTGAATTCGCGCCCCGCAGAGCTATGTTTTTGGCTTTTCCTGATTCGCTCTGATTCTACGAAACAAGATTGGTTCCGCAGCCTATATTTTAAAACATGGACGATCGGATCTGTAATCGCAATCATTTACATGCCCCTTGTGACGGTGTTCACACGGGAAGACCCCTACAAGGTCTGTTATTTGCATGTCTGATTATCGGGCAAATTTTGTAAACTCTGTCTAGTGCGAGGCTTACACAATCTTGGCCGGGAGTCTCGGAAGTTTGTCTTTGACAATATGGTTTCTTCCCATTTTGTGGGCATTCCCAGGATTCATTGAGAGCCTGGTTAGTCCATTCCGATAGTCAGCAATATGTTCTGGTCTGACTAACCCTCATCAGAAACAAGCCGATGTTGATACTAATACGATTGTTAGGCTCACAAAGTTTCACGAGCTCAATGTAAGCCTCGTGCAAATGTAATATCATTGCTCAATTAATGTGTGGTACATGGAAGTGTATCCGTGTCTTCTTCCGTTTTCTCTTCACAGTGCCGTTTGTGATATTGGGCATCGATGGAGTCAGACCGCATCAGCACATCAACGATAAGATGTGAGTGTGTTGTACCTTGTCTCTGAAATATGCTGACTTCGTCATTTAGGTTTCCCACTGGTATGCAACTTCACCATGTCCGGCGGACTTGAGTCATTAATTCTTCCTTCCAACTAGACCTGTTAGGGATGATTGCGGGTATAGGCTGTGTCGTATCCTCTGGGATCACTCTTATTGTACGTCATTTATAGGTGCTGGTCGGGTAAACTGATCGAAGCGGTGAGCCTCAGATATTCTTCCCGCGCTCAATCAAGGGAGAAGTGGCAAATAGAGAGGCGGCTCGCGAGCTTCGCCGATTCCCAAAATCAAATACATTTGGAGAAGATCCTATGAATGTGCAGCGCGGAGATCTACATGTGCCCGCATATAAACTGCCTCCATATGAAGCAGCAGCTCTCAGCCACTCGATACAGAAATTGACAATCGAAGAAATGTCGGACGAGGAAATTTCAAAATTTGGGCCGTGCGAGGTGTCGCCTTCGCTAAGCCTACAACCTAATCGCAGAACGAAGGATGGGGATGTGGAAATGGGTACTGTGTTCGCTCTCACGGACGCTGCTCTGTCGAGACATAATACAGTTATGCGTAAGTCGAATGTAAACCATCTTGTGTATAACTGGCGATCACCAATCGGTAAGGACTCTTGTTATGTCTGCTGTTATCGATGGGCTGATGGAGGAAATAGAAATTGGAGAATCACCGTTTTGGTACCAGTGATTCAAATGATTTGGCGGCGACAATGGACTAACGGCATTGACATTCTGCCTCGCTCTACTTGCCGTACTTGCGAGCTGCTTTGCTAGAATCTCAACAGTTGGCTCCTTATGTGTTGTCTCGACGTCATTCTACTTCACTCAGGTTATCCTCAGCCGAGATATCTCAGGCTAGCTCAGAACTGAATGAACGATATGTAAAAAATTGTATATACAAACTGATAATGCAATGTGAATAATGAATATGCACTGCAACACCGTAGTGGTGCGTTGTTATAGCGTTGCAAATATCGACATCAATGAAGCAACAACTATCAAGATTTAATTACGGTCCCGCTGCACTAGTACTTTGCTTACACGTCATAAATGTTACAACTCACTAGGTCTATCGTTTTGTTGTTCACCGTCGTGTCCGCTTTACCAAGAGCGCATGGGAGGCTTGCAGAAAATACGTATGCAAGATAGCACACGGAAAAGTAGGGCATAATTGCGAACCCGTGAGCTGCAGAAAGAAGTGGGGTTCTCGAAGTCTTGTGTTGTGTGTGGCACTGGGATACTTGCCGCCACCCGAGCTGCGGCCAGGTTGTATGATGTATGCTCAAGTGCCGTGGTGCCAGTATGCTTCAAAGTCAGCCGAAAATGAGAACATATACAAGCAACACGTAATGCCTTTTACTAGCTCAGGGGTTCATCTTCACACTGAAGGTGAGTAGATTGAAAAAATGCCCACATTATCACAAAATCCTTCGAAACTAGATGGAGCGAGAACAGCTCAAGGGACGGGCAATCTGATAGCGTGGCAGATATAGAGGCGGTGTATAATATAGTGGATAGCGCTCTACTATAAAATTTGATCAATATATAGAAAGTTGGGAAATACTATAAGAAAGGGTTTTGTCAAGAAGAAAATCTCTCCAGCATGACCTCCTCCAACTTGTACCTTTTTAAGGTAGCATGGAATTTGATATACCCATCGAAAAACGCGACGTAGGCGTTATATGCCTCAGGACGCGGTCTCAGAAATTCGAGGACATTGTGATATGCTTGCACGGTTTTCTCGATGAGTTCACGAAGAGCTTCCTGTTTGGTGAAAGCCTTAGAGGCTGCTATGAGTGACAGGTAGTTTGCGGAGTCGCCTTCGATCTCTTCTTTGTAGTATGACAATATATCACTGAATCATGACAGGTTAAATAAATTGACGGAAAATCATCGATCGTTGTACTTGCTCTGTGGTTTAAGACTATGGTTAGATCCGGCATACATTGAACATATTCCCGAAGCGGGAGGGTGCAAGGAAAAATGCAGAATCCGAATGCATCCGACAAGCCCGATAGCAGCCTAGAATACTCGGGGTATGAGGAAGTCTGTGGCGAGATCTGTTCACAAAAAGGGTCGAAAATCAAAGCTGCCTTTGTTGAAGAAATACTATACCGGCATATCTTGGGTCTCATTGTCAAGTAAAATGGAAGACATGAAGTTGAGCGAGGACGCGACGATCAAATTTGACACTGGTGCAGAATAATGGTAGTGGACCTCCCGTAAGAGGCCATCAAGCGCATTCAGAACTGGATGCTCCTGTGGTTGGCAGTTCGCGAACCGCTGGTTGAAACTGTACACATGCACTAAATCTTCTCCCTCGCCCATCATGTCATCGATGCAGACGGATACAACGGTGAAGAGGCAAATCCACATTTTGGTTGCACGGTCTGGGAGGTGGTCGTAAGCGTTGGACATCATGGCCACGCCAACGGCCATGTATGGGAGGATAGCTTCCATCGGATAGCCGCGGTTGATGGCCTCTTGAGAGCACTCGGAGTACCATGCTTCGTCGAGCATGATATTCTTATATTGCAAGCCGCAACGCTGAATAAATTCGGCGATGGACTGACGGATGCCTGCTAGAGCCTATATTTGAAATTAAATCGGGGGCATCAAAGCGCATCAAAGCGCATCAAAGCAAGCACGTACTTTGTCATCGAGAGTGGATACAGACAGGTCGTTCGTTGTCATGTTTTTTGTAGATGTGGGCGTGGACACAAGCGTACTTGCAGAGAGAAACTTGGCGAGAGAATGGCTGAAACGAATTGCATGCACCCGTACTTATACTTGAGGACGTACTTCGAGTGATTCATTGACGCTTGTATGCTATGCATAGCCAGGTGGTCCGGGTCGGCACGCAAGACTGAATCACATGACAGGAGAGCGACCATAACGTTGATTCCGTGTGGATCGCCCATCGGTGAGTTTGCACCCGTTTGCCGATCCCGATATAATATCTTCGGACGGAATAAGCAGATGCTAACAGACAGCCTGAGGTAGCCTGCCAAATTGTCAATGAATCGAGCAGGCGCGGGCGGCAACGTTGGGGGCCTGGAACCAAGGCGAGCATAGTTTCTATGGATTGCCGGGCCGCAGTGCTATCAAAGATCGGAAGACCACGCGCGTTTCGTGTCGGTAGACCAAGGGGAATGAATGTAAAAGCCGAAATAGCAGAAGTTAAATCAGCGCTCCACGGCTGTTATGGTGCCACCTGACGCCCGAGGTTGTTATCCTACTTTTGGCTCCGAGTCTGGACCTGCTAGACAAAAGTAGGGCAACGAACCAAATCAACATCATGATGCGTGAGTATCGCTAGGACGCCACAATTGCGACTTGTAGCGGGGGGGAATTGGCAGTCATACGACTCGTGCCAAGTATTCAAGCTCCGAGTCTCAAGGTTCGGCAGCTTAACCAGAGAAGTGCGTTGGTGACTTGCTGATGATCGATTTAGCCGTGACTGAAAAACATGCCCCAAACTTGCCTAAAGCGGTACCATTCTTCGTTTGATAGATTTGAATACTGGCCCAACGCTGATTCAGCAGCTCTTCGAGGACTGGCTGGATATAATTTGTGTGAAAGTTTTTGGGAGAGCGCTCGATCGATATTCTGAAGCCCTAAGAGTAAGATCAAGCCGTTGACGACTCACAAAAATCCACTCAACGGCATTGTTCTCCGGTGGCACTGAGACAGCCGTTCGTAAAAGCAATAACTAGAAGCGCAGAGACTCACCTGACAGCCGCAGTATCTAACCTTGAAAAGAAGGAGCGACTATATTTTTTTCATTCAAGGTTTGATTACGGGAGACTGGTGCCAACATGATATCAGGTATACAGGGCTACCACACGTACCGAACATCATCGCAATCTCTCAACCAAAGATTCCGAACCCAAGAGATTCGTAAGATGTGTATAAACATGCATCTATGTAAAGCCGGTCAGAGGCTCGGGAGCGCCGGGCAAGTCCATGCACCTAAGGCTCCTGTGAATGAAGATTGTGTTCAACGTTGTGAAATGCAAATATGACGGACCACCCTACAAAGGGTACTGCGCATGGCACACTCGATGATCTGCTTATGTCAGTGTCATTTGCAGGAAATATCTTAGCTACAAGTTATGTGGGAAGACTGCTCAGCGCCCGGCATGGGTGGAGGACGCCTGGGTTGTTCAACGTTCAACCACAGCGAACTTCGAGGAAGTTACTATTTGAAACAAAGTCGAAGGCTTCTCTATCAAGTTGCACAATTCATTACATACCGCAAGCTCCGCACTGTCCCAGTACTACTGTCGACGGCGCCGTGGTCTGATTGCAGTGGACACATGACATACTTGTATAGATGCGAATCCGGCGACAAGGGTTTCTTGAGAAAAAGCTTGAGACCGCTGGGTCAAAGCTCAAAATGTATTCTGACAAAGTTCAAGTGGCTGATGATAGTGTGGGAAAAATGAAAGGTGATTTATGTCGGGAATCGGGATCTTAGCGACAGCCTTAGTTCATTAGATCCTGAATTTTTGCCTGAGCGTACTAGTGACTTCTTCTTGTTCATCGCGATGTGGTCGGTAGCGTATCGTCTTACAACTATCTCAATGCGGCATTCATTTCCTAAATTTCAGCAAACATATATTCAATGCTCAAGTTTCAATACGGGCTCCATGCTGCAAGCAATGGTTTGATTGCGCAGAGTGTCATGCGGAGACGCAAGACCATATGTTAAGGAAGACAACTGAGATGGCGTTCATGTGCAAGAAGTGCAAGAAGGCATTCAGGAAGGACATGTCAAACTACGAGGAGAGCGATGAGTTTTGCCCGCACTGCGATAATCACTATGTAAGCGACATCGCATTCTTGTGGCTGCGAAGTTAAAATCTTATTACACTCCGGATAGGTCATTGATGCCAAGACGCCACAGGCAGTGATTGGAGTTGAGGGCGAAGATGCGCGAGTTGACGCACGGTGAGGTCTTTCTCGAGGAAATATAGCTCATGGCTTGATTTCTCTGCACAGGATGCTCAAAGATGATCGTGTTCAACAAGACCCAACAAGATCCATCTTCTCAAGGGATTTTTCGGATAGAGTGGGATGATCTCTCTCTCGATACCCTTACGTTCCCTGCTTTCCACTTGTGTTGCATGCTATCACTGTTTCCATTGGATCAAGATGACATTTCATTGTCATTTTCCTTTTCCTCGGCATGACTCACTGACGTCCATGTAGTTTCTTGGAGCAAGAGCATTTAAATTTTACAGACTGGATCTTGATCTGCTCGATGTGTTATTGACAATTGAGGTCCCGGATTATAGATCGGTCACTCGTTCAGCGCTGTAGAACTCAATACTCGGCCTTTTTGCATGAAGCTCTCACTCCACACTGAGTGTGTCGGTGAGATGTGTAAATTCAAGCGCACGAATCCCAGGAATTCACGCTTTCAGCCATATCTAACGGTTGAACAGATTGAATTGTTTGCATATCGCATGCGGCAGCACTGACGCCCTCGATCGGTGCACAAATCTATTCGCGGAGTATAAGATGAACTGTGGTCCACCTGCGTGTGCTGAATTGAGCCACATCTAGCTCTCACGCGGACTGTTCGTGGTTACGGGATCGTTGTAGTCGTTACCGCATCTAACTTTCGCCAGTGCATGCTACGTTGTAGCGGGGAGGTTTGATGCGGGTCTCTGTGCCAGAGTCCTGTTACAGACAGTAGCTGGAGTCGCGGCTGGTACTGATGTACCATCAGTAGATGCGTATTCTGATGCACACCATCTACCCATCTGCCGCTTTGGATCGAGGCTTGCCCTGCGGTCTCCGGAAGCCCTCATGTGAGTCTGTTCCCAGTTCAAAGTTCGATGACAACTGATGTTCATGCTGGCAGGTTATTTCGACATGCTCAAAACTCGCCAGCAAACGATGAAACTGCCACGGTGCAAGACCGGCTCGCATCAGTTGTTTTGCCGTCTCAGGTCACAGTGTATCTTGATCCGCTGTGGTCATGCACAGTAGCCTGCTATTGCATCGGCTACTGGAGACTACATCAGTTACTGTTAGTCACGTCAGGGAGTGTCGCTTTAGTGGATTCGGATGAGTTGATGAGTCGTTGTGGTCTCTATTTCCGACAATTAATCACGTCACGTTTGTAGTACATTTTGAAATGGCGCCTCGAGCTGACTTCACGATTGCGACCCAATTCTTGACGCGACTGAACTTCACCAAAGCACTATATAGCCATTCAAAGTTCCCATATGTGCGTCCATTTGCAAAACGCGTCATTCGATACGTCGAGCAGGAGAGTGCAAGTCATCAATGTCCTTTGTTCATTTAGTTCGTCCAATCGGAGAGGTGTTACGACATTAACTAGCTCAAAAAGTATCGGCGACTTCTCGAAGTACCTGAGATGACACGTCGGGCCTGCAAATGCTCGTGGGACTAATTTTTTCCCTCGTCACTGGTAGTCACGGTCGTCGGGCGGGTTGGGTTTATAAAATATCGAGAGAAACAGGTTCGTCCTCTCGCTCTCCCTGGATACACTGTCAGCCAGGCCAATCCCTCGTCCGCCATGAAGACCATCAGCAGCGGTCTCGCTCTTGCCTCGCTTGTGGGGACTTCTTTGGCAGGTGCGATCTACACTTTGGACGAGTGCGTTCGTGGTGAAGGATTCTACGACTCCTTCAACTTCGAGAACATTACTGACCCCACCCACGGACGCGTGTATGTCTACCCCGCATGCACGCGATTTGTTCTTTTTCTCATTGAATGACAGGACATATGTCAACCGAACAACGGCAGAGAGGCTCAACTTGACCTATGCCACGAGTGACACCTTCATCTTGCGCGCAGATGACACCACAGTTTTGAAGGTCAATGATACGGGCCGGAATTCGGTCAGGATTCGGTCCAATCAATGGTACTACGAGCATGCTGTCGTGTAAGTGATTCCTCGTGGATGCCTCATGAACTGATGCGTTGACAATGATAGTTTTGACATACAGCACATGCCGGAAGGATGTGGGTGAGCTTCTTTTATTTGTTCGAGAGTTTTGTCGCTTACATATCTTGAAATAGAACATGGCCTGTAAGTAGGCGGTTTCGGTCAAGCGAAGTTATAGTAACAGATAGCAGGCTATTTGGGAAACCAAAGAGTCCGATTGGCCCGCCAGTGTTAGTTGTTTTCTTGTGTCATAACTGTACCATCCTGACGTACATTTCTTCGCCAGGGTGAAATCGATATCCTCGAGGGAGCAAACAATGTAGTGCCTAACCAGTCGACGCTCCACACTAGCCACAGTTCGTTCACTATAACATTTATAACGTAATCGTACTTTTTTATCATACAGATTGCTCCATGCCAAATAACACTCTCCAATCAGGGTAAGTTTTGATCTGTCTCTGCTTTGAACCTTGTCCGGTTAAATTGCTAACTATTTAGGTCCTTTATTACAACCAACTGCGACGCTTCAGGTGATTTTCACCACAGCTGATTCCAATCTCGTGCTAAAATGCAATAGTCGCTTACAATGCTGGATGTGGTGTGCAGCTCACTGAAGACAAGAACAGTTATGGTCCAAATTTCAACAAGATCGGCGGAGGATGGTGCGTCACGGGCCTAGAAGCTCACTGTCAGTACTCTTGCAGCTTACAGGTTCTTCCGCAGGTATGCTATGGAACGCACACTGCACTATATCAGAGTTTGGTTCTGGGAGAGAGACGACCCATTGGTCCCCTATGAGATTCGCAGCGGTGCATGGATGGTCAACACCGACAACTGGGTAATAGTCCTTGCATCTCTTTTGAATTATGCTTACATATGATTTGACTGACAGGGCATCCCTGCTGCCAACTTCCCTAACAGCACCGAATGTGACATCCAGTCTCACTTTGGAGCCAACAACATTATCATTAATCTAACATTTTGTGAGTCTTGCACTGTTTTGTAGTAGTCTGTCATGCTCATGTCATGCGCAGGCGGCGACTGGGCAGGCAATGCGGCGAACTACAATGCTTCTAAATGTCCGTTAGACTGCGTGACTTATGTCAATGGTAAGTGCTCCTGTGCGAATATTCGGTATGATTGTGAACACTCCACAGAAAACCCTTCCGCATTCACAAACGCTTACTTCCAGATCTCATCCATGAATGTCTACAAATAGATATCGCACGACAAACGTTAATTGTGTTGATTTAGCGATCCCTCAGTAAATTATTGGGCTAGTAGGTTAAAAAACAATCATTATCTATGGCGCAGATTATATAGCACATTGGATGAACTTCACTTACATATCATTGAATACAGTATTTCCTCCGGTATCCTAGACTTATGCGGCTTGATGGGAAGAGCGTATTGCTCCTTGAAGCCATGAAATGTTTGGTTGGTCTCATGTCAGGAAAATCTGTGTGATATGTCTACCCAATGAAGGGCATCGGCGTTGTAACGCACCGATGCTGTGTCGTGACGTCAGAGTTGTTCACTGGCAGCAAATATCTCTAGATGAAAGACGGTTGCGAGGATACAGTCTGAGATATCAGCAGAATTGACACCTAAATAACCGCGCGCACACCTGCTCTGTAAGAAGAAACGCTCCTGGTTCTGCCAGCTCGTGTGTAGCTTGGAACACAAGCTCAGTTGCTGAACGCCAAATAGTACAAATAACTTGAGATTTTACTTGTGATGTCGCATTTGGGAAGTGGACCCGAGGTCTAACGAGATGAATATCACCAGCAAGGTCTGGCTCAACCCTCGGTGGATACGTGTCATCTACAGGACAGAGGCTGAGAACTATTCTTGGATGGACTTGATGTACTGAGTTACCAGTAACGCACCCGCTCCCAGGTACCGCTGTCATGGGCGCTGAAGGAGAGTGTGAACATAACAGCTACTGGAAACCTATGCTTACTCATTCATTGGCACATGTCCACCGCACTTGAGAGAAATTTCTCTCGCTGTGCCCCTCCAATATTGTCTTTCAAAGCCTGCAGTGCATCCTGGTCAGGTTGCGGAGGTACTTGTTTTTGAAGCGCGACTGCCCTCTTCAAAGCCTCTGGAGTGCTAATATCGCTATTGAATCAGTTGTTGTACTTGGAAAAGAATTTTAGAGCCGGAGCGCTCACTGAGCTGCCTTGATCACAATGTGAGCTACAGCCGCGGTTTGAATTTATCAAATCCGTGTGGCGGTTCAAACGCACCGAACGGCACTGCCACAACTGCTGAGGCGTGTATACGCACTCTCAATTGGAACCTAACGGACGACCCAGTTCGCTTTGAAACGACGACATTCCGTACTTCAAGTTTAATTGTTGTACCTCTCCCGACTGTCAATCTCGCCATAAATCACGAATCATGTCTGCCAGGAGGCAGTCATCGACAACATCTTTAGCTAGATATGCACGGACCACATCGCCCGATACCAACATTCGCTCTTTGGATTTCTGTAATTCTTTTTGGGGTGCTGGAGATGGAGGCGTAGATGTATTGTTTGCTCGAATGCGCGGAGGAGCAAGGACGATGGAGGAGTTGAGGAACTTCTGGAAGGAGAGGTAAGTTGACTCCCGTATATTTTTCCCATTGATCTTTACACATGTCTACAGATCTGCGATCGAGGAAGATTATGCAAAACGACTCGCGAAGTTGGCCAAAATGTCAATTGGCAAGGATGAAATAGGGTGAGCTACTCAAGTTCTTTGAACCCTGACCTTCGCCTGCGGGCCGCTCTGGTCGGTCGGGCGGGATGGCACAGGTGTGGCTCTGCAAGTTGCAGAACTACACGTTGTTTCACAGAGCACTTAGGGAAATGTATTTGCCGTCTCATTACTCGGGTCGAATACACAGCGTTCAGCTGTGTGGTGGCGCAACTTTGCATCTGACGTGTGGCTTTCGCCTGGGTTTCATTACTGATCGCAACTCGCAGGGAACTACGGAACTCCGTGGATACGTTGCGTTTGGAAACCGATAAGCAAGCCGGATATCATCTGCTGCTTTCGCAGCAAATACGGAATGATCTCGAAGGTCAGGCCGCGGCTTTCTCCGCAAAGCAGCAACACCACAAGAAGACGTGTCAAGCCGCCATCGAAAAGGAGTTCAAAGTGAAGCAAACACGCGAACAGCACGCAAGCAAAGCTCGGGAGAAATACGAATCTGATTGCCTTCGCATCAACTCCTACACTGCTCAGTCGACGCTAGTCCAGGGCAAAGATCTCGAGAAAATTCACCTGAAGCTCGAGCGTGCCCAGCAAACAGTGCAAGTGAACGAAAATGATTACGCTCAATTCACTCGGGTGTTGCAAGAGACTATGCAGAAATGGGAGTATGATTGGAAGGCATTCTGCGACACATGTCAAGATCTCGAGGAAGAGCGAATGGAATTCATGAAGGATAATATGTGGGCCTATGCCAATTCCGTATCGACAGTATGTGTCTCAGATGACGAGGCAAGTCTTTTATGCATCATTGGCTATCACTGTTTAGTGATCAATTATATAGTCTTGCGAGAAAATGCGGCTCGCCTTGGAACAAATGGAGCCGGAGAAGGAGATGGAAAATTTTGTTCGCGACTACGCAACGGGAAATGCGATACCCGAACCACCGGCGTTCGTGAACTACACCAATTCCGATGCAGTGCCCTCATCCTCCACTCGCATTGCTACCCGTCCTGCAACCTATGCTCGAACATCCCAGAGATCATCGGCAGGGCGTAGCGCACCACCTCCGGAGCCCGAAGACCCCTACGACGATACAAATCATGCAGGTGTAGGAGCAATTGGTGCAGGAAGTCGTAGCTCTCCTGCTGAATCTACTCTTGTGAGAAGCCAGACCCAGAGATCTCAAAGTGGACGCTCTCAAATGAACGGTGCCAACGGACACGTATCCCCTCTCCGTGATGCTCAATCTCAGGCGCCCCAGGCACAGAGGCGTAATAGCACAGCCTCTGCTCTTCGGCCTACGCAAGAACCCCGTGGGGATCCAATTGACCCTACAGTCTCTACCACGCAGCTAGTTATCGGAGGGCAGACTTGGAATGTTGATCCGAACAAGGATCCGCAACAGCAGAGAAGCCAACCTAGAACTTCTCCTCCTGTTGGAGAGCAAAATGATCCATTAGTTAGACAAATGGCCGAGTTGAGCACTGCTGCCCAGAACTTGGCTAGACGTCCGACCGTTCGCAGGGATACACTCTCAGGACAAGATCCCCGCAGAGCTACCACTGAATCCCTCGTGACTCCCACTTCGGCCCATTCCGGGAATCGCGATTTCCGCAATTCAGCTGAAGTCGTGGTTGGGTCATACCCTCTAGCACCATCGCGTTCGAACTCTCCAAATCCTCCTAAACCTGTTCTTGCAGCCCCTCCGCCACCCTCAATCCCGCCACCCTCCTCGAATCTCCCAGTCGAACAAGTCGTTAATAACTATGGTCGTACGTTCCCAGGAGAACAGCGGTCTCGTAGCAGGGCCAATAGCTTCGTTGGTCCGCCACCCCCTGTCAACAGTCACCAAACCCAAGATCCCAATGGGGTGCGCCCGACGAGTAGGGGGGGTTATCCTGGTGTTGGTACTCAAAATCTAGGACCTCAGCCTCCAGCGGGTCCACTTGTTCGTGCGCCGTCAATCTCTCAAAGACCAGTCACGCCGAACAACCCAGTCGGCATTGCTCTTGGCCCAGATGGACGTGTGGTTGTAGATCATATGGCCCACCAACCCCCGCGACAACCAGCTTACGCCCCAGCACAGCCATCTAGCGCTCAAGCATACCCAGGGTATAGTAATAATGACAACCGGCAACCACAGCCTCGCGCTGATTATGGTACTGTGGCGACATATGGTGCGCCTGCTCCACAACCACAACCACAACCTTACAGCAACTATAATCACCCGCCTCAACGTCCTCATTATGAATCGCAGCCTGTTGTCCCTTACCAGCCCCCACCTCCACCTTCGCAGCCTTACAATAATTACGGTCCGCCTGCACGGAATCCGTCAATTGCAACTCACCCGAGCCAGGGTGCCATCAATCACCAGCATAGTCAACAACAATACTATGGTCATAACGCGAATAACTACCGGGCGCCTAGCCCTGCTATGACACGCACACCTTCTCCACAGCTCCCACGTCATCCACCGCCTCCCACAGGTGCCTATACTGATGATGGTCGTCCGATTTTGTTTTACGGTATGTTTGTTTGACTTGAAGATGTACCTTAATTGTATTAATGTAACTCTTGTCACAGTGAAAGCACTGTATGATTATGGAGCAACTATTGACGAAGAATTTGATTTCCAAGCGGGCGATATCATCGCTGTGACTGATACGCCAGAAGACGGGTGGTGGAGTGGAGAGTTGCTTGACGAGATTAGACGACAGGCTGGTAGGCACGTGTTCCCAAGCAATTTTGTGTGTTTGTTCTAGTCATATACCGCTCACTCGCGCTTCGCATTTACATCATTCTTTTTGCTTACATACTTGAGATACCTGCTATGCTTACTTACGAGTTCCCTTGCGACATTGGCACACAATCTTTTCATTGACTTTATCTACTGGTGGATAAATAATACTGGACGCTTGGAATCAGGTCATCGATAAGCGGCAGCGATGCATCTCCAAGCCCCAGCTTCAATTAAGAGGTAATATTGCGCCGGCCAAGTATTGTCCCCATGACGTCGGGTAGGCTCGCATCGAAGACCGGTTCTCGACTCTCGAGTACCTATACACAGCCAGGCTTCTCGCTTGGTCAGGGAGGGAATGCGTTATCGAACGCAATCCGACACGTAAATTAACGTTCATTCTGAGATGGCTGTGTTCACTTGTGTGCGTCCATTTGCGGGCTCTGGTCGAAGCTGATGTGGCACACTTCAAAAGGAGCTTAGCTAGAGGTTGTCTCACTTTACAAGCCAACCTGCAGCAGCTAGTGGGTCTGACCACAGCAAGTTTAAAATTGGTTCCTTGGCCAGCGAGTGAATTTCCGGTTATGGCGGTTATTTCCCGGGCCTTAGCATGTAGATTGGCATACCGTTATAGTCATCGGCTCCCTGAAATCTATCCGAGCAAGGATAACGTTCATGGTCATCGCATTGTATCAAGATGCTTACCCGAGGTCGGCTCCGCGCCCACATTTTCAAAGTATTAAAAGGCCCATTTCTTGGATAACTTATCTCTAGCCTCTTGTTACAGCACTTGTGCAAGTTCACCCTAGAAGCTCACCACAATCCTTACACAACATGCGTCCCTACGCCATCTATGAGCACCCCGATTTCAGCCTCTCAGCTGAGTCGGTATCAACACTGCAAAAGATTGCAGCAGCTTTTACTGCTGTGGCTGCATCCAGTGCAGCTGTATATGAGTACATCGCTCATGTTGGCACCAGCCAGACAAGGTCAGTAGCCCTTGAATTGATTTTTGGTTCGGTCACCGAGGTTTCCTCCAGTTCGAAGCTTCTTTAGGCATCAGCTTGTCCACAAACACAGGGCATTGCCTTGTCGGATGGTCGATTTGTAGGATTTAGAGCATGTGATGACTTCAATAGAAGCAGGGGACAGACAAACCCCGAATCGGATCGGAGGGGTAAACTAAATGTAAGAGAGTGCCAGACTTATCGGTGTAGGGTTATATGCAGTTACTGCAGACGGTTCCCATCCGGTATGGACGCTGAACCGCCATGTATCATCAGTTAGCGCATCATGTTGTACCAACCATTCCCCATTATCCTTATATGATACAATCATTCTTTACTGTTATCACCTAGATGTTATATCAGTTACTATTCTGGAATCTGCTATCAAACCGAGTCGGGCAAAGGTACCTGCAAGATACAAATGTTCTATGACGGACAGAGAATACAAAACATGGGTCTACAGCTGTTGTATTCTCTGCTGCACCTTTTCCCTGACGGTCTGATATGCATTCATAAACGTCTGCTCGTTGATCACGATCTCAGTTGTGTCGGCCTTTGGTCGACTAACTCTGGATGCAATTGTCGTCGAATCTGTTTCTACGATAATCCTGTTAAGATAGCGGTGAGTATACGCGTTGGATAATTAATCAAAACAACGCTTTACCCATCATCGATTGTTTCATCCAGGCACAGAATAACCATGTCGAGGTTCTCCAGCACAGCCCGCTTCTCAACCTGATTCCGCAACAGC
Source organism: Suillus brevipes Sb2 (assembly GCA_011800875.2). Classification (NCBI taxonomy): domain Eukaryota; kingdom Fungi; phylum Basidiomycota; class Agaricomycetes; order Boletales; family Suillaceae; genus Suillus; species Suillus brevipes. The sequence goes on along the minus strand of JRHT02000020.1, from coordinate 133,174 downwards.
AAATGGACTGCGTCAGAGAATGCAGTGAGAGCAGAGTAAAGCATGATTTCGTTCTCTGTTGCGCCGCCGATGATGTAGAAGATGAGATCTAATGAATGCCGGAAGACTGCAAGGCGACCGTCGTAGAGTATGATATCAGCTGAACACGTGTATCGACGGGCTAGCTGTGAGTAGGTTTTCCTGTCACGCATGCGGCTACGCACCTCCAGGCTTCTTTGTTTTCTGCCATAGACCCTTCTCAAATGCTCGTTGGTCTTTCAACGTCAGGAGATCCTTGGACTCGCCCTGCGGATGACCTTTGGGTCGATAGTACTTGGCAAGGACACGATGTCCTTCAGCATCTAAGATGAGGAGCGCGTTTACGCTGTACAATGAGAGATTCATCTTCAAAAATGAAACACATAAAGTTAGCCTTGCTCCATTACAGTGAAAGCGGTTTCACCACCTTTCAAGATCGACGTGGCCAGCAAATGGACTTTGTTGAAAAACACCCGAATGTATTACGTCAAAAAAGGAAATTGTGCTATCAAGGCTAAGACTACTAGCGTTAGACTGTTTCATGTTGTCCATGAAGGCCTTTGGTCAGTGACTTCGATCATGTCACTCCGGTTCAAGCTTGTATTTTTTGCTCCAAAAACTCACACCGCGGAGATCCTGAGCATGCTGTTCAAACAGTGCCCGAATGTGCTCGGTAAGATTGGTCAGTACGAGGAATGCGCATTCATCACTCCTGGTGTTGGTGAGTCTTGCTGAGGCGGTGCTTCCGTCTGGGCGATTCGTCTGAGTTCATCCATAGGACAGTTCAGGCCAGGGTCAGGCGCTCAACCTCTTACTGGACAGCCTGGCAAGCTCGAACACGTGGATGAGGATAGGGTGGAAATTGTGGTTAATGACCAGGGCGATAAAGTACAGCTCAGAGATGCGATTAGTCATTTGAAAGCGGCAAGACATGTTTTTTCATAAAATCGGTCGCGGATGTCCTGACGTTTGGCACCTTCAGGTTCATCCATACGAAGAGGTTGCGTATGACGTCTACAGGCTTGAAGACGTTTAGGCCAATGCAAGCCTTTACCTGCCTTGACTGTTTCTCCGACGGCTTGCTGTTATCTCTATTTGAAATATAGCTCGGCCAAATGGCACAATGCGCCTGCACTGAGCCACTGGTCGGGTGAAGACGTCGTGGCCCTTTCTCCACCTCACACTTTCGTTACGCGAAATGAAAAACACGTCTGAGTCACCCAGCATCGTGGTGCGAAATTTCCCTGAAATCGATGTACCTATTACTAAAACCGTACCGCAAGTGTCCGAATATATGCTCTTATAGCTACGGGCGCGGCTCATGCTCCAACTTCGGCCACCTTGTAATATGTGATGTGCATTGCTGCAGACATGTTCACAACGCATTAGTCAAATGCCGTTTTCTGAGCTGATTGGAAGGTCGCGTGCTTATCTGCAAGCGATAAGCCGCATCACCAATCAGATTGCGGTTTTTGTTTTTCCTCCGTTTCAGAAAGAACATATTCACAAAGTGGCAGACCTGAATTATCCGAGCTATCGCAATGCCAGTGGAGCTGCCGCAATACTGAACATTGAGCGTGTTCGAACGTCCCGTATCGTCGCTGCAAATGCTGTGCATCGGAGTATTGGTTCGCTGTGCTTGGCAGCCATTTAGGTGCATTTCCAGCGCTAAGTCAGAGTCGAAGGTCCCACACTGCCTGTTAACACCTACCAGCCGCGTGCTTGGAGCCATTGACGCCCGTGTGTTGTTCGCCTCACATATTCCGTTAGACTGATCGTGGATCAGTGCTGTAGAAGCATGCGGCTGGTCTTAATGAGCCTTCACATGCTCCCTGAGAGGGGTGTGTGAGGCACGGTGCAAGATATAAGATGGAGTTCGCCATGGGGTTTACACAGTTGTAGAACGAGTAGCTATATAGAAGCTTCATTTCCCCGCTTCTTCGCTCTTCACCTCCTTCCTTTCTCAGACTCGGCGATGAGGCTAGATTATTCCACCTTTTCCATCAGGTGTGTTGATAGGAGTCACTGTTGAATAAAAGTTGAACATTTTTCTTGGATTGTAGAGATGCTCTGGGTCCTCAGGTGGTCATCCTGCAGCGTTCTTCGAAGACGGCCGGTGTCGATCGCGCTCTTGCTGAACAGGAAGCTTTTGCGCCACGCAATCAGGCGGATGCAGCGCGAAATCTAGATGACGTCGGTGCCACGAGGTGATTATTTGCAGTGACTGTCGTCATCACACGACGTATTAAATAACGATGGCTCGGCACCGCAGTTTTCCAACGCATCACTCCTTTCATACGAGTCCACAACACGCACATTACATTTCTCCGCTACTTTCATTTCAAAATATGCCTGAGGATTGCATTCCCACCCTCCCCAACTTTGCGATCCGCAACACGTCATCTGCTCATGTCCATCAGGAATACTACTTTCAAGATCCATCTACTGCATATGTCACAAACCATCAACTCTTGCCGTATGATTCGACCTATCCTACCTCGGAGATAGCCCTGGCACCTGGGGAACAGTTTTCGTAAGTCCTCCGTTGCTAAATTTATTCCGGTTCATCATTGATGCTTTATGAAGCAATGAGGACCAACCCTTTGAGGCTACCAGCTTCTCGAGGACCGCAGGTCAGGGCCATCAGTGTGACGCACTATCCCTAGACACTACCTTCCATCATTTCATGAACATCGATGACAATAGCGAAATGACACATCCTACCTCGCCTCCGTTTTCTCTGGATAGTCTTGACAGCACGCGTCCCCCTTGGATCTACCAGCATGCTGAATCATACCAGCGTTCTCCTGCATATCCTTTTCCCGCAATGCCTTTCCCTCTTGCCGACTACTCCTCGTTTCCAGGATCTCATTCCCTCAACCCCCAAGAAGAAACGGTCGGCGTCTTTCGCTCGTCTCAGTTGAACGCTCGAGAATACGAGCAACTTGACATCTTTCGTGGGACCACCGCGTTATCTCAGCCATCACATTATATCAAGGGCCCCACCCAGCTACCACCTCGCCCTTATTCAGCAGATCCCCCGCATACTGGATTTCTGGGGAAACGATTGAGGAGAAGGTCCTCAGATTCTGACCTTGCAGATCGGGACACCACGATAGCTGCACTGCCTCAACCCCGTAATCCCCGCGCAGAAAGTGGGATTAAGCGAACAGTCGCAGAACCGCGCGGTGCCCAGCCACCAGTACATCTCCGTTCACAGCACATTAATGTCACTGCCCTCGTGGAGCCATATCGTCATCAACAATCAATGCCACGAAAGGTGGATTGCGATAACCGCCTAGTCGACGAGTCTGTCATGCGCAATGGCGGACGACTTCTACTGCACGTTTACGAATGTCAATGGGACAAGAGTCACTCCCCTTGCGGTATGCACATCGAAGGCGATCAGGCCAGCGTGACAGACCATCTCGCCAGATTCCATGGTTTCACAGGTGGTGAAGGGGAAACCGCTTGTCTCTGGGATGGCTGCACCTCAAAAAAGCGCTCCGCCATGAAAGGTACAAGCGTCGCCCGTCACCTCGTCACTCATATTGGCTACAAAATAAAATGTATGGCCTGCAACATCGACTATGCGCGGGAAGATGCGTGCAGGAGGAGTCACGCGAACGCGAGATCAGAATGCCAGAGGATGCAGCTAGCCCCTGTCCACGGAACCGGAGTCATTACGCTCAGGGTTCAAACTTGCGAGCCCCCCACCAAGAAAAGACATATCGCCGACGCATAGATCCAAAACTCTATCTATCGTAATTTTTCCACCTAATTTCTTCATATTATGCCGATCTTTTTCTCTTTCTCTCTTTAATTTCCGCATAGATGCCAGAGCTCCTATACCCCTCCTCTCGATCCTTATCATATACCCCGTCCCATAATTTATTGCTATCTATTAACATACATACCTGATACCTCTAGTCCTTTATATCCAGATACATATATTAGTTCGAGTTCGAGTTGTATGCGCATGCAGTTCGCTTCCGTTTACTATTAGGGTGTTGCAGTTGTTATGCTTATGTAGCAGTCTTTATTAATGCTTTAGCGCGTTTCCTTGATCAAGCCATAGTTGAATTTGGCCGGTGCAACGTTGTCCAGATACTTAGCAATGTTTTGTCGAAGGCAAACGCTTCATCAAGCATCTTCCAAAATTTGAGTTCTTTGAGGTGAACTCACCTGTTGTTGTTCATTATGAGAAGCAAACGCTGGGTATCATGGAGAAGCAGGATGTATCGCTGGCTCGTCGTCCTCCCTCGAGAGCTGCTTACCAGCGTGAAAGCGCAAATAGTCCCTATCTTCCATTGCATCTGAACCTGATGTGAAACATTTGCATCTCCAGCCCAAGGTAGTCAAGGTATATCAGCCCGGCCTGTCAACCCCGTGTGCGAAGAATACCTGTCCTAGTAGTCCTCGAAGTTCCACACAACTTCCAGACTGTGATAGTATGTTGCTTACTACTGTTTTCAAGTGATGCTTCGACAACGAATTACATGCGGCCAATGTCGACATCAACAGGGGTCGCTGATTCGTTAAGACACTTAAGATTGCAACGCTCGATCCCGTGGTTTCAATATCTTCTATGGTACTATGGCCAAGAATTCCAACAGCAGTTTGACGGCTACTGGAAATTATCGCGAAACAAGGAATGGCAGGCGTCTCTGATGAATCTAATCTGCCAGTCTACAGTAGCGCCGCGACTGAGCGCTGAGTACTGGGCGCTAGTACTGGGCGTCAGTACTGGGCGTCAGTACGAAATGAGCAAGGCCCCTTCGTATATAACTCCAAGTGTGTTGTTGACAAATGTATTCTCGCAGGCGACAAGAAGGTGCCAGGTGAGTAATTGCGGTCAAGATTTAAATACGATCACAGGATAGGTATACTACTGGCCGTTCAGTCAGTTCCACTCAGCCTGAGCATACAGACCCAGTGCCACGTTAGCCAGCGTCGGGCTGTACAGTAAAACATCAGCGGTGGTGTAGTTCACCGCATTCTGCAAGCCGTTGAGAATGCCAAGGAGTTGCGCTTCAATGAAGTCGACGAAGACAAGATCAACGGGCGTGTCGTTCGTCACGTTAGGAGGGTTCGAGCCAATGAAATCTGGAACCGAATAGTAGGGCAACGCCATGTGCAGCGTGTCATCCCCAGCACCAGGGCACGACTAAGTCACTGTTATGAGCGTGCCGAGCGAGTGCGAAGATGGGTCACTTACATCGGCCGTGACATATCCAAGCGTCAAATTGCCTGCCATTGCCTCGCGTCTACCCATTCCAGCACGCCGATCCATCTCCTCCAACCAGGCTCTGTACCGAGTATCAACAACCCCACGGTTCCAAATTTCCTTTTCGATCTCATCTCGCCTCCGTCTTTGGCTTGCGCCCGCATTGTTCAAAGCTGGAAGGACCTGGTTTGCGATGCTTAACGTGATGTTAGGGATATACAAGAATGAATCCGTGAATGGCGAGGCGGTGAGCTGATCGTTCTTGGTGAATGGGCCCTTGAGGATATTGAAGCGTTGAGATCCCGAATTGGTGATAAAGATGCTTGGGATGGAATCACGCGTGTTGTTTATAGAGAGAGCGTATGGGATAGCCTGGCAAGGGCGTTAATCATGGACGTTTTTGGGAATTTAAAGCTTACATCTGCAATGAAAAGAGATAGAAGGGACCCATTGGAAGGATATGGGTTTCTAGCACACCATTGAGTTGCTGGTTTTGCGATATATACGGAGTACCCACTGGTTGATGGTAAAATCCTGTGGAGCTGTTCCGTATAGATAGGATAAATCGAAACTGACCGCGAGCTCCTGCAGGCCGTCAGTGATCGAGCGCCCGTAGGCAGTGTCAAACGTTTGGTTAGACATTTCGGTGTGGTACTTATTGTTGCACGTGGATTAGATCTTCATCGAGATGCTGCTAGCACACTTTACCTCGTAGGTCACACGGTTCTGGTCTAGATACCTTCTTGTGAAAGAAATGTTGGCGTTGCCATTGGCAGCTTCAAGGTCCGCACCTAAGTTCCTGAGTCAGATCTTTGAAATATCGTGTCTGTTAAACCATGCACTCATCCAGCCTAAAGGAATGTGTGAGCAGTGCACCCAACCCATCTTTTGACACACACGTACCGATTGTCTCCATGTAGCGTCCGCTTTCGAGAGCCATAGAACGACCATCGTACTGTTGACAGTCACGGATGTGGCTATGTCCTTAGTCGGTGGTGAGAAATTTAGTTGAAAACATCAAATAGGTGGGCTTCACCTCCAAAGATTAAGATAGGTGTCAAAGGGTGCACAGCCCGAACAGCATCGAAAACAGTAGGCCCTAGAAAATCAAATCGTCAAACTCAAACCTTACAATTGCTGTAGTTGGCCTACAGTTGTCGTAAGAAACTGGCATGTGTCTGAAATCACGTTAAGAATACTTCTCAGATGTCATGAGATCAACCTACCCAATAAGTAAGAACACATCAGGTTCTTCCGCGATGGCCTCGGCGAACTACAAAAATCGATCAGAATACTGCTTTGGATCACCTAGACAACTGGGATAACGATAACGTACCCACTGCTCCTTGACCATATCAGCCACAGTTTGAACAGTCGTGTTCACGTCATTCCCAGTGAAATCAAACAAGACTCCAAGTGAAGTGATGCGACGTCCTCTGTTATATCGAATGAATAAAGCATCTTGGATTCATAGGGTCTCTTACTTCCTTGTGGTGAACTTGGTGTAGCGATCTGCGGGAAAGACATCGACAGCAGTCAAACTGACTTAAAATTCAGTCTTACTGCCGACTGGCACACTCTCGGGCTCGCCATCCGAATTGAAAACAGTGATATTGACATTGGAAGACAAGTACCGCCCGTCAAGATGAGGGACAAAGTTGGTGTACCTGAGGGGGATGGTCCATTCCACAAGTATAGGTGATATTTGTGCAGTGTCAAACAGAACATAGTGGTCGAGGAAACCAAAAGATGCAAAAGAAGACATTGTCAGTCAAACTGAATTTCGATTAGAATATTGAAAACCCACATGTCATATGTATTCGCATAGATGTATAATTCATGGCTATGGAAGTAAAACTGTCAGTTCAACCCCGTACCAACAGGAGGGGAGGACAGGAACTCAATACTCACTTTCCAATAGCCATGACGTCGTATGGAAGGCGCTCAAGAAACTTGTTTGACTTTTGGAGACGCGTGAAAGGGATCAATTTCGAGACAATTATCCGCAATAAAACAACAGACCTCGTGCGCGTCGACACCACCGGGAGGGTAGCCATCAGAAAGCCCAGTTCCTGAGAGGTGGATTGGATTGAGTATTCGATGAATGTCGAATGATACATACCGTCATGTAGATCCCCCGAGTCTACCAAAAGTAGGTCGACGTCCTTTTCCTGCAACAGGAAATGTATACAACAAGGTCAGGATACAAGTTGATGGACGCACGATGGCGATGTTCTTCATATGCGTCACGAAACTAGCAAAGTCTCCAAGGTCCCCGCTATAATATGCGCAGGGTGACGTGGTTAAGCCATAGTGCCTCAAATTAGTTCCTTTGAGCACTTACCTGTAGTCTGGTTCAGGGAATGACTCCTGTTGATGGCCGAGTAGCCAGCCATGGGTGTCGGTGGTGTGGATCACATTAAAATCACCCCAGACGAGAGGACGGTAAGGAGGTGTGATTGGAACCTGTGGGTATTCACGCTTGCTCAAATGTTCATGAACATGGGCGTCATGAACATCACCCGCGCAAGCAGCACCACGGAGCGCAAGACCAAGAAGAACAGCGACAGGCAAAATCATAGGGGAAGGGCAGCTGAATCCAAGAGCGCTTCAAGCTATTCTAGAAGGGGGGCGTTTAATAGCAAATGTAGACAAGCTGGGATTGTTCATTGAGCCGCCCTTACCAATCAAAGATCGTCCCTAGCCCCATAGACGAGCGCAAGGCCGCATCAGACTACCAGTCACTTGCTGATCCGAGAGAGATAAAGTCTTTGGGCCGCATGTTGATTTCCGTGGTTGACGCGAGTAGTAGTCCGGGCCGCGAGTTTCAATTCCCACGCATCCATGCGGCCACTGCCCACTTGTCATCTTGATCCATCTGAAACTCCCACTAACGACAGATGAACGTTGAACCTCCTTCCATGTTGGAGGGGGACAACGTTTTATACGTCGGCCTTTATAGCATCCATACTCTCACCGTAGGAAGCAACATGCCTGAGTTCTGCGCACTTTTTCGCACAAGACCTTCAGGGCCAGGCATGTGTGCTTTCGACGGAGCAGTTCTACGGCTACTCAGAACTGTGCGCATCCAGCCAGGACCCTTGAGTACTCACCGTGCGTGAGCCAAGGAATATTGGTCAGTTGTATTATTCTCAGTTGTGACTGCCAGTCTTTCTTCGTTGACGTTGACTTCTCTACGCTGGTTATTTTATTTTTTCTCGTTTGTGTCCCTGCGAGGATATTAAACATCTGTCGTTCATGATGTCAAACAAATTTTGTGTCCTACTTCTGTTCATATTTTGTTTCACCCGTTCTCTGTTAGTCCTTGATGGTTTGTTCCGTATTCGAATTGATTTCTCAGACAGAATTCTTGGCTCGCACATTCGAGAATCGAGAGTGCTTTTCAGTCCTAGTTCCGACTCATGGAGGAGCCCTTCGATTAGCACACGATCCTGTGCCTGCCGCCGATTTTTTTGAATTTTCTATCAGAAGAATTTGTTTGGCTGGCTCAGGAGAACAGGGCGGAATGCTCGGACACATCAAGGCTTCCTACAGCTAAGCATACGATTGGTGGACTAAATCTAGGCTAGTGAGTTGCAAATACAATAAGCTTCTTATTCTGAGTTAGAGACCAGCAAGCAAAAACCGGCACGAGGACAATATTTTATTTCTGACTTTGAGTATATTTTTATGGCTGTCCAATACAGAGAACGAGTCGAGTCAAGCATCCTGGCGCAGCATGCTACCATCATTCAACCATGTAATATGCAAAAAAAATAAAAACGCCTTAACGCACTGCTCAACTCACTTCCAAAAAAAAATCAGGCATATGTAGACTACTGATAGATGATGTACTATCCAAGTAGAATGAAAATTTATTGCGTGTTGTAGCTGCGAGAGATGAAATAGTAATAATTCATCACCATGCAGAAACATACATCATCCAGATCCCATAGATCCTACAGATACATTCACAAATTTATACCTAGAGCACAATAATCACCTCGTCAGGATTCAAGAGCCCATTTCGATAATCGGATCATCCTGACATTTCAAGATGCTATAGAGGAGACATGTATGAAAACGAGAATGTATACAAAATCAATCTCCGCCAACAGATCGAAAGCTGCGGAGAGTCAAAGTTGACTGTGTCGAAGTGTGACCTAGTGTGACGCGTCAACACAATCCCAGGCCTCATCGATTCATCACCATCTACTGGGACCGTTACCAATATTACTAGTGGTATGCGTCTATCTAAACGCTGCACAGCCCGGCGCTTGCACGTGCCACTCGACTGAATCTTCCATTGCTCTCTTCAGTTTCAGTTGGTCTGCCTCGTTGCCAAAATCCCTAGATTCCTGGTGGCTCATGCACCAGGCCAGCCTATTGTTTTCCTGGCAACGCACCGCATTTGCTGTAGAAGCTCTGAAATTCTGAATCCATTTCGATGGTTTCGCTCACCAGATGCTCAGCGCTCCGAGCCCGCAATGCAATGCAAGTGATTGTTGAATCTTTCTGCCGTTAATGCCAAGCGCTTATCAACCAGTATCGGAGTGTCTGGGACGTGCATATCCACCGTCCACCATCAATCATTCCCGCACTGCCATAATAGAAGCATATCTATATTCCAGACAAATCACCCGTGCTTCCGCGGGATGTCCACTTGCATGCTACAATTTGCGGCAGCAGTGCTCAGCATTTCATATATGGTCTGGTACAGTTGCATTTGTGTCCTCGTTTCCCCCAACGCTGTCATGGCCCAAGTTACCACAGCATTCTCACTTGAAGTCGATTCGCAAACGCTCGTTTACTCCACAATGCAACGGATCCGGAACCGGAGGTAGGGAAATTTATTGCCGATCGCAACCTCAGTATTACGTCGGACACCACGCTGGTCCTGGCAGTCACTTGTCGGGCGTGGCTTCGTCGGTCTAACAATGGTCCGATTGGTACATCTCGATATCACAGCTCGCCAGCTTTGTATTGTGATCAGGTCCCCTCCACCTTGCTGCCGATTACTTCGGTAGACTTGGCCCCTTCCAGACGTCAAAACACCTGTACGCGAGGTTCAACATTGATACCGAGTAGTTCGTGTTTCGCTAATGACGCGCTCACAGCCTTTGTCCCTTTGAAAGATAGGTCATTCGTCTAGGTCCACGTACTGTAGCTGCAGCTGGTTGTTTCGTCCACTGTACCTTAAAGCTATTAGTGAAATTTCAAGGGAGGTGTCAGTCGGGTGGCTGCTGATTTCTTCCCCAATCGACGGATCAATAATTGATCTACCCGGGTGCCACAAGGTTTTTCAGTAACGCCTGTGATATACAGAGTTTACTTCAGAAAACCTTCCAATGTGAGATTGATCTAGTTACCGGGTTACTTGTTGGTATAGTGACATTTGTGTAATGACCAGAAAAGTAACCTGTCGTTCTTTCAACTTACTTGTTTGAAGGTTGCGACTACACAGCGCTCAAGTAACCTATCCCTTCCACCACCATCGTAGCAAAATGCCACAAAGCCAAAGAATCAGACAATGGCAGCCAACACCCGTGCCGCTTGTCGAGCTGCGGTGGGGACCAGCGCCAAGCAGTAAGTTAAAAGTCATTCAAGTAATTCGATTGAAGCACCCAGAAAACACACAAACCAACTCGTCTAAGACTCTAATCAACTCCTCTAAGATTCTAATATGAACACAGACCGGTTAGTGTGCGTTCTCTACCTTCGTTAGGTAGCTCACTGTTCTTTATTTCAGCTCGTCAGAATTTTCCATGGTGCATGATATGCTCCATGAGCAATACGGGGTGGATCCCATCCTGATCGACCAGGACATCCTGCGCCATTATGGCACCGAGGTCATAGTGCACCCATGCAAATGGGAAAACTGCACGATGCACATTGCTGTTGAACATAAGCAGGTTTCCAAACATCTTCAGCAGCACCATAACATCAATACCAGTGCAACAAGCGGGGCTACACAGCAGATCACCTGTCTTTGGACGGGTTGTCGTGACGCCCACATGAAACCAGGGAACCTCACACGCCATGTGCTTACTCACCTAGGAGTACGGTGGATTTGTGAAAATTGTGAAGGTTCGCTCTCGCGGGAAGATGCTTTTCGAAGACATGCTCTTGAAAAGCCGAACTGCCAGAATGCGAAAGCCGTGATCAAGTACGGAGACGGATCCGTTACAATTGACACAGCATACTTGTACGGGGGTTGGTCGGCGACGCAGAATGTCATGTGCATTCCCTGAAGTAACTTCGACTGATGTAGTCCTGCGGTGTTGCCTGCAGTAGTATCCCTATCGTCTTCCGTTCCAACCTATATCTATATCCCTATAGCTTCTGTCCGTCATCAGTAATTATGACTTGTATTACCGTATAATCATACCTAGTTGATCCTATCTTCACTATCTATACTGCTAATTGTTTTCTCCATGTATTTTGCTATGATGCTGACCCTTTAATTTAATTTATTTGATGGTCTGCATGATGGTCTGCACATCAAGGTACTAAAATCTTAGTCCCATTCAGCCACCTGACAGGATACCCACTATTATTTTCGATTGCATGAGTTGAGAAGGCCTGAATTTGACGCCTATGGTCACTGCGCCCTCTTCGACGTGGCAGTGTCAATGCACTGGAGGGACAAAAGTTGATAAAAGCAAAGATTCGGTATACATATGGACAAAAATCAACCTCAAACTAGCGTGATATATACACACGACGGTACAACCCTTGATAATAAATTGCAAGAATGCCTGACGGGAAAATCACCACGACAGGCGACGGCGTTTGACGCGACTATCATCGGGCTCGGATTCTCTGCACTCCTTTTGTTTTGAATTCTTGTGGTGGCGCAGTTTAGAATCTAGCCGAGCAAACTGCTTTCCGCAACTACTACACTCCGTCTTGTTGCTCAAATGAACAGCGACGATGTGCCGCGATATGCTCTCCTTCTTCATCTCCTTCCCGCAGCCGTCCCAGTTGCACGTCATTTTATCTTTGTCGCCGCCGATTTTGACACCGTGGTGCAATTGGAGGTGTCTCGACACTTCGGACTTGTCGACAGTTAGAGGTAAGATGCAGGAACCATCGCTCCACCGACAGAGGTTCAAAGCGTCATCCACTTCGTCCATCAACGACGCACAGTTACTCCCTCTGTCCTCTGACCACGACGATGTAGGCGAATGGAGATCAGCTCCGCCAAAAAGACTAGATGGGTATACATCACAGGAGTTTTGTATGTGAGGTTGTATGTCGTAGGGTAATGGCCCGACAAGATGATTGTGATGTTCGTTCACCCATGCATAATCACAAGATGAACTCCCATCAGAAGATGATGTGGAGGGCGACTGCAGGAGGGTATCGGGACTCCACATCTGGGACGAAAAGTGATCCACAGAAGGAGTTATATTGAGTTCTGGATGGAAGCTATCGTGAAACCCGGGGAAATGTTCCAGGTTGAAGTTGCAATCTTCCAAAGGGTCAAGCCCACTAAGAAAAGATGCATCTATTCCGTTGTCCGGATCAAGAGTAGTGTCTAGAAGGGAGTGAAGAATGATATCGGGCTCCATGGGGGATGGAACGCCAGAGCTGGGAGACTCTAGCTTTAAGTCCAATGCAAAGGGCGCATCTACGGTGGCCGTTGTTGTGTTGAACGTGTCCAAAGTAGAATTACCGCACGATGTCCATCCACTGGCAACGGGCGAGGAAGGTCCATGACATTGAGTTCCAGGAAGAGATAACCTACATAGAATCCCTCAGTAAACATTTTCGCATAGGCCAGCAACCATACGAACCAATGATGCAAATGTTCCAGCACGAATGGCACTATAGCATAGCAAGGGCAACCGTTTGATGATCCCTGTTTTTCAGCATGCAACGCTGTTAATGTATCATGCAAGCAGGGAGCCGCGAGGGGGAGTGAGTTGCTTGACATTTCGAGCTGTGCGTCTGTGTGCGTCTGAAGTGCAGATACCCTGCCAACGATGGCTTTATATCTGCCTGGCTGATTTCGTCATCAGACAGAAGATTAACTGCTTGGCTGGTTGGCCTGCGGGATATTACAAAGAAGTATTGGCCCTTCTTCCGATGGCCAGCCAATGCCTCGATTTACAACGTGTAAACTGGCCATAATCCAATAATAATCCCATGTGAGAGTTTCCTCCTTTGGGAAGCTGAGCCGAATAAGAGAAGCGTCGGCCCGTTCTAAAATCTACCCATCCGCCAGTGATTGTGGGGTTGGCGATCATTTCGCCAGGATCCGACTTCTGCGCAAGGCCAAGTAAATGGAGATTGCTTGTTGAGGATCAGATGAAATTCGTCTTCAGGCTGGCTCACCGCTATGTAACGGAGACGTAGTGGCACACGCCATGCCAGAAGTAGGGATAACACCACTCACCATTCCCATAGATTGGCTTGCTGGCCTTCGTTGGCACAGGGAGATCACGCGCCATGGCTGGCTTCTAGTGATCGGCCTTATTAGGTCAAGCGCTATGCACAAAATGGTATGATGAGACACATGCAGGGTCATGGCTGGCCCATGGCCATGGAACGCCATTGTGATAGCAGCCAAGAGCCACGTTACTTGGCCGGCGTTGGCTTTTAATATGGGCTGTTATTAATATAAACAAGTCAATAACAGTACCAAATATATCTCGTCGGCAGTGTTAAGGCACGAGATCAACACAGGAAGTTGGCAGGGTGCTTCGTATGCGTGAACATCACCACAGGAATCCCCACTCATGCTTCAATTGTTTGATCATAGCAGACTATTGGAACAAGAAGGGTAGCGAGATTGAACTTACAATTGAGAAGTAGAAGGAAGTAGACCATATGGAGAGCGAAGATACGCACTTGCCCCAAAAAGCGCTTGCATCTACTCGGAGACCGGAATAACGCGCAAGAGAAATTGTAATAAAGTTGTAGTCACCCGCGAACAAGAACGAATTTGAACTGTACTCAATTCACTCGCAAGAAACGAACGAAAGAGAAAGTCAGAAAATATCGCTTTGTAGTGCAAGTGGTTCCAATTCATTGCAAGCGAAGTGCACAGACAAGAAATGCGGCAGGAGCAAATCATTTAAATCGATAGCCTTGCGACTGTCGATTCATTCGACATGACGGACTAGCACGGGGGAGATAGGAATGAGGCAAAAGACTTGGGATAGCTTCAGGCTGCGACTTGTAATCACAGGACGTGGAGAAGGTGCTGGCGAGTCAATGTGGCTCTATTTGTAGGCCGCCGATAACCTGTACAACCGATAAAATTTCCGCAACCGTCATGACTCCATCAACTAATACAGTCCCGTGAAAAGATTATCAAGCAAAAAAAACAGACCATGGGTTATAGTTTCAGGACGGTCACTGCAATGGCTGAAAAGCGGAGAGAGCGCCGTTGGGGTTGCATTCTGGGGTTGTTGTGCCGTAGCCGAGTAGGGTTTATTGCACGTTGTAAATAGGCTGTACACCTGGGGAAGAATGACACCCGTGATATATCACCGGGATTCAAGCAGTTTGGTGTCGCGCGGCATGCGAGTAGGGTGGAGTACATCGTATGCGACCCACTTGAATAGCTCACCTGTAAGCGCCTACCACATTACTTGAAAGTTAAGACCTTTTTTTAATATCGCACGACACGTCTATCAGTGACACGAGTTCCCATCACAAAATATAGCTCAACTTGAATGCACTCACGGCATAAACCCTTGATTCTAAAAAAATCTCAGGTTGATTCTTGCATCAAGACGCCAGAAGAAAAGTCGAGTCTTGTCGACATCCTCGATATACAATGCTTGGCATTGAGCTCACTCGAGTTGATGTTGCGCTTTTACCGCCCCACTAGGTGGTGTAGATTCATCGGTGCTTCGTGGACATGAACCCAGGCCTGACAGTAATCAGTCGTCACCTGCTATCTTGATTGTGATCTCATTTTCTCTCAAAGGTGGCCATAACTTATCTAATCACAAAACAGGAGGCGTGGCGTATCCAAACGGACGGACCGCTGCATGTGCCGTTGGTGTTGCAGTGGGGGCATTCTTGGTGCTACCATAATACGATCGATTCTGCAAGAGAGCAAGCAACCCGAAGCGCCTGAGATGGAGAGTTCGTCAATTAGCTAACGTCTTGAAACTGGGCATCCCATGATTATTTGAGACGCACCAAATGGATATTGTTCTCTAAATGCTGCTTTGTGCAGCATGCAGTCCAATCTGGAAATTTTCAGTCCTTAGCGCCGTCTGACGCGTTTGACAATTGCACTAGGCCCGTGGGTGAGCCTTCATCATTCTTCGGTGCCAAGCTAGTGAGATTAATGCAATGAGTAGGGCCGCATGATGACGTTGCACCATTTGGAGGCAACACTGGCAGGAAACTATCCAGATAATCAGTCATGGCATTGAAGATACAAGCATGCGCTATGCACGCACGCTGGGGGCAGACTGCTAATGTGTGTCATCACCACAGATAGTGGTGTCCGAGCTCAAGTTGAACTAGAAGCGACTTGTGCGTATAACTTGAATGGCACCGTGACTGGCAGCTTTGCATAAATCTTGGGATTTCGTGGGGCTGCATTTTCATGCAAGATTCCTGGTTTCGTTTCTGCCTCCTCATCGATTTGAAGTTTGACGCATAACTTGAACTTCAAGTGCCGCTGTGGTAGGACTCGGAGCTTACGTTAATGAAATGTGGCAACTTTTTTCTTCATGACCTACTACTCCATCGCAACTCTATCATGACTACTATCCAAAATTCATGCTTTCAGATCTCCAGAAGACTGTGGGCGACAAAGAAGTGAAATCTCCAACCGTCAACAATGGTGCCCAACTAATTTGAAAGGCGTGTACAAGGCGTGCCAGTGTATGCCAAGTACTACGGTATGTGATTGGCCACGTCACCGTAATGTTCAAAGGATCCTTTCACAAATCACGAAACTTCATCGCAACGAAAGTGAACGATTATCGGAGTGCTCCATGGACGGCAGACTTGATCAATGCTACAAACGTTCTGGTCGTGTATTGGGCTGCGGCCTTTACAGACCTAGTACACCTCCGAGTCGCTCAGTCATCCGAGTCCGATTCAAATCCTAGTCGACGTCTTCATTCATAAGAACTTAGGGCTTCAACCACTTCAGTCATACGACTTTGTGTGGTCAAGAAACTGTTTTTCATCAATAATATTTACCAGTGATTTGTATATTTTATGCACACTGGGCCATCTTGAGCTCGGCGCTCCCCCGTTCCTCTGCCAGGGGTTGTTCAAGTTTGACTTCTGACTAGACATGTTCTAAAATTATAAGTGGCTTAGGCTATTGAATTCAAGTAACAAAGAAAGGTACATCGGTACATATGGGCAGTGGCTTTACTCAATACTACGTGTGTGTAGGGACACCGCGCTTGGTGCATGCTAAATCCTGGCCAGTGATGAGTAAGTTCAACTGTTTTACATGGTGTCCGAATGCTCACCCAGGCCATTTGCAATTTAGCCTCTATTTCACTATTGTCTTGGGCTTGGTGATCCTTGCGTTCATGGGACTTCAGAAGATCTGAGCGGGCAAAGCTCTTGTCGCATAGATTACAGATCCAGCGCAAACCAAGGTGCTTCGCTATATGGCGTGGCACATTGCGACGCTGAAATTCCGCGCCGCATGCGGAATCGTAGCCTGAGCGGACTACAGCCCACCTGCACTCCTTTCGGTCTTTCTCTGAACCAGAAACATCGTGCGCCGTGTTTAGATGTGCTAGCATCGCTTTCACCCCTGCCAATACGAACTGAGGGCACCTTTGATTTGTGATCTCATCCATCCAGCCACATTGTTGCGCATCATCTGGGACGCCACTTTCCGTGGAATCGTCTTGGGAGGGTTCAGCTGGGTGGTCCTCAGCACCCGAGCTAGCTTCATTGGAAGGACGGCCTGCCGAAAATTCCTCCGACGCTTGCAGAAGGTCAGTTATTGGATATTCTGGAGGCTCAGGCTCTCTGGGTTTGATGAGCTTTTCATACAGAAAAATAGCGAGCGGCAGATCCTGCAAGAAAGATTTAGCTTAAAATATTGCTCATCCCCACAATGCACGCACCTTCTCGTCGAAGTGAAGCAGTGTGTCATCACTGGCTTCATCATCCATCGTGTTCAGCCAGCCTTCCATGGGTGTATTGCTTTTGAAACAATACTCAGCCCCACCAATGGTTACTGACGATACGAATTCGCTCACCTGTCGAAGTCCTGAGGCTGATTACTGCTGGTCTATCATAGGGAACGCCAGTTTTATATACTACCATCCCCGCCAGCTGGTAGGTGGAGAAACGGATGGTGGAAGGGTCCCACTGGCAGGTCTCGTACGCGATGGCTGTCGTGCTTTTTCTTATCGGAAGGCCATGGCTGGCGATGTCGTTTTTTTGGAAGGGTACCAGGCGCAGTACTACCAGTTCGTGGTGGCGCCGTGGTTGTCGAACTAATCGCGACCGAAACAGGCATGCCGATCGGCTTGGTTTAACAACGCGCCAGGAGTGTAACCAAGAGACTCCAGAGATATCCATTTTAAGTGTAATAGTGCGCATCATTTGGGTCCGTCCGTCCGTGGTTGAAGTGAGTCATCTGCTTATCGGACTTGCCATTCATCAATCGCAGGCCAGGTCAAGGCCAGGTGGCACTTACTAGTAAATCCCACGACAGATCAAAAAGAAAACACGAAAAATCCTTCCGATGGACGCTGCGATGGTAGTTTTACTGAGAGACCTTAGCCAATTAATTGGGCGCTCGATGCGTGAGAGCAACCTTTGTTAGTGATAAACTCACTGCAAAGTACCCTGCCGAAGGTGAGTGACACGCCTCCAACAGTCGTCATATTGCATGTCTAGCGTGTACTGTGTATTTGGGTGTTTACAAGCAGAGTCGTCCGATACTTGTTCATTTGCAACGGCTCAAGTGGCACGCAACCACTGCGACAGCTGATTGGCGCGCAGAAAATGAAGGACTAATTGTCTTACGTCAATCAAGGTCTAACTTTGGGAGACTAAGGCGATAAATTTCTTTCCGAACCTTTCCCTTCCGCAACCACTAGGACAACAACCAATCTATTTGCTAGAACTTCTAGTCAACCACAGACGGCAGGAGACCCCTGTCGCTCTTTCACTAGTCCCACGATTGAGATTCAGGTGTCAGAACGTCTACCTTAAGGCAAGTGCCAAATTTGCATGGACTACACGCATTCGCATTCATGAGAGTACTATCGCAACCCTTTCGCATCATCTTTAAAATCCGCCGAAGGTCTAGCACGCCACCATTTCCCCCAACCTCAGGACACTTTCCTGTAAGTTCCAATGTCTGATGTCAATCGTACTGCTACTAGATGATCATCAGCTAGGGTTCGCTCATAATGTTGGAGCCGAATGCAGGAGTATACCCGAGGCAAGAGGTACAACTACTCGCGAGACAACGAACCTCAAAGAGCCCTGAAGTCGCAATGAACAGAGACTCCTACTAGCTGGGTTTCCCTGTCAGCTGTCGTGCTTGTCGTTGATTGAATCCTTCCGCTGTAGCACCTCAACAATATCTAACGTGCTTGTGTTTTGACATCCCTACACGCAATATTTTTGTGCTCTGGTAAAATCTCAATGTACTTCCTGGCGAGATCTCGAAGTATTCGATCAAGGATACTGCTGCGCACAAACTGCGTAGGAGGGGAAGATTTTCATACTCAGCGGCGTGCACGTGACTACCAACATAACAAAATTGAGGCAAAGCTGGCAACTTGTACAAGTTACAACAATTGAGATAAAGAAGAATGAATCCGGAAACGAGAAGCTATGCTTCTGAATGAGCTTCGTTCGAAGGAACGTAAGTAACATCGGAGTCCATATTTAACGCGTCTCTGTCCCGACCAACAACTCACTTTCGATGTCCACATGTCCTGATTTCCTCAACCTCTCGACGAGAACATCTCCGAAAGCAGTCATGGGAGTCAAGACGCCACCACCTGCGCTTATTTGAGGCAAAATCGCGCTATCCATGGCCAGCGCTAATGCGCATTCTGAAATCATGACTGAAAAGTTGGAAGCACGGCTAATTGATGGTTCACTGAAAGCATTAACGGAACTTACTAGATGATAGGAAGTATCCAGGGTCACCCCGACCCCGGAAAATACTTCGTGCAACGATCCTTTCTCCTTGAGAGTTCGGGCTGGACGTAGTGATGTTAGTGATTTTAATAGAGCCATCTTTGAGTTGTCTGCACGTGGCATGGCATGAGTTGTAAGATCATTAATTTCGATCGTGCTCACTTCTCAGACGGGCCTTCACCAGGACCCGGCATTATTCTCCGGGCGAACCATCTCGCCTGTTAAAGTCATCCACAGGCAGTCATTTACGCTGCTACAAGGATGGGGAGGAAATGACTGACAGGCTGGAAGTGAACAAGTAATGTTGCTACCGCAGCAAGTATGATGGAATACATCACAGCGTACAATGCACTTGGCAGAACGACGAACTCCTCATACTTGAAATCCGGACCATAGGAGAATGGAGCGACAGAGGTCGCATCGGGATGGTTGGCACGGCGCGCGAGTTCATGAAGACCCCACGAGCGCTGCACGACCTGAGAGTTGGTGATTGCCATAAAGTACCATGCCCCGTAGATGGGTCGATCGGAGTATGGCAAGGTATAAAGTATACGGGGCCGAGGGGCACGGGCTCCGTTCACTGTTGAACAATTTGAAGTCAGCCACCACCACATATTTCATTGCAGCGAGAAAAACCTGGACTCAACGCAAAATTCTGCGTTGACTCGCGCATTTTTTGCTTAGGAACTTCTTCCAATGCAGAGAGAATTGTGGAGAAAGTGCCTCCTGAAATAGAAGCACCGCTGAGCTTCCACGCCGAAGTAGAGAGGTCGACTGCGGTAGACGGCCCACCGAAGGATTTCAGCGTCTTGTTCGCGACGAATGCAAGAATGTCAGAAGGTACCGAGTCCAACCCGCAGCAAGGGACCACAATTGAACCTGACTTGACGGCTGCGTAATCGAATCTAAAAGTGGTCAAGTTGGTACTTCTCATAGTCAACATATGCATCCACATACTCAAAGATAATATCCTTTACCCAGTGAACCTCGCCGGTCAAGTCCACGTAATGTTTCCCATGATGCACACAAGCTCGGACAACAGAAGTTCCCCACCGCCAGTATGGGCCAATGGTGTTGATCACGACTCTGGCCTGTTGTACCACAGCATCCACATCACGGCGATTCGTGACGTCTACAGTGAATGCAGGTACGTCGTCTTTCGAGAGATTGAGTCTACTAAAAACTTTCTCAAGTGCTGACTGCGACCGTGCGGCAAGACCAAACGTAAAGGATGAACGCTGCGGATGCGTGGCGAGGTACTGAGCTATGAGGCGACCAGTGTAACCTTGGGGGCCCTCGGTGAGCTGCTATTAGTGGACGACAAATGTGTAGCCATACCTGTTGCACCAAGAACAACTATATCGACCATGATGAGAGTTCGCAAAGCATGCTGCTCTGCATACGTACTAAATATCCATTAACCGACGGGCTGTTCCGGTTACCGGTACGCCATGCAGTAACCGCTCTATATATACCGTCCCAGGTTGCTTCTTGTTCACATATGACCGACTGATACAGGATACAGTAAAGATGTACACATTTTGTTAGAACCTTAGAGAAGTTAGGATAGCCTCTTCCTGGTCCTTGGTACCAATCAATCATCAAACATGGTTCTATCCATCCGAACCCCAAAATTTTGTTTCACCTCCATACCCAAGAGTTTCATCTTCCCAACCTAACGAAGATCATGTTGATATCTTGGCTTGTCCAAATTGGAAAATGAAACTTACCTCAACTCTCTCACTTTGAACCTTCCTTAACTCCATAAGCTCTTCCTTGCTTAAATAACTCTCGTGCTCGGTGGGCGCTTTCTTGTGGCGTAAAGAGTGAGCCCGTAAATCAGCCTCGGGATTATAGGAATCTTCTGCCGGTGGAACGAACTCGCCAGCTCGTAACGATGTCATGCGTCGTTCGTATGCCTCCATGTGGTAATATTTCTCGTGAGGGAGGGTTGCTACCAAACGCTAAACGATATCGGCAAGAAGCTATCTAATGTCACGCACCAGTGTTATAATCTTCAACAAAAACAGCAAATTCTTTGCGCTCTTGGTCCTTGGATATGGCCTCCGGGTTTATTTTGCGCTCTTCCAGAAGCCAAGTACGGAATTCTTGGGTTTTGTTGTAGAAGCTAGTGAGCAAAATTAGCGCACACAGCCCTGGCTGTTGCAATTGAACTGACTCGGTTTCACTGATAATTCCATATTTACCCCACTGAGCACCAGAGGCAGTCCCATGCCTTTTCTTCTGCAAAGAACGGGTTCGCTTATGGCTATAATTCTTAGGACTACTCACTTTCTTTTCTTTCTTTTCTCTCTTTCGTTCCCGCTTCTCATCACGGCTGCGGTGTTTGTCTTTCTTCTTACGACGCCTTCGCTCCGAATCAGTATCTGACAAACTTGATGCAGAACTTGAACGAGAGCGTGAACGCTTGTGTCTGTGTTTTTCTCTGCCTTTAGAACGTTCGTGCCTTTCCCTAGAGCGCTCGCGCTCGGGGCCACGGGAGTGAGACCTTGACCTCGGCCGTTGGCGCTCATGTCTGGGGCTACGAGACCGTGATCTTGAACGCCTGCGTGAACGAATGGGGGATCGTGACCGACGAGATGCGTCTTTCTCGGTTTCCGTTCCTAAACGTCGGCTATGGCCAGAAGTATGTCTGTCTGCCATGTAGGACTCTCTGTTCCTCGCAGTTCTCCTGTCATAGGTGTTTCTGTCCTGGCTTCTAGACCGGCTTCGGCTCCTCTGAACTTGATTTGAGGCCATGGATTTTCCACGTAAGATCCAAACTCGTTCACTGACGAGTTAGTTCGAGCAGCAGCGTGAGAATATTTCGACTTCAATCCCATTGCGGTTGTTTGGATTAGAAGCTTTTGCCAAACAACGTCCAGATTCTCAACTTGCCATCAACCCTGTGCAAGCTTGGCACTGCACGTGCGCGTGAAGGACTAGTTTTATTCCCGCTTCATCTCATTTGTGTTTTCTATCTCTCGGACGCTGTCATATCAGCGAGCGCTTTCCACTTCTTCCATTATTCTCCTGTAGACTCGGGGCTTCTCACGAATGGCTATCACCACCTCCTAAAACATCATGATGTACGTCTTGCTGTGCTGCTTATCATCAGGCCAATGCTTGGAGTAGTGCGAACCTGAACGGCACATGTCGCCACGTGGGGGTGTTTCGCCTCGGCTTTAGCGTGATCACGGCGTGGCAGACCTCGAATTTCACATTTGGTGGCATGTTGAATGGCCGTTATGAACATCCTGTGCGTCACATTTGGTTATTCACCACAACTGAACTTTATGTCCCGATTGATCGCAGTCTTGCACTCTGGCTCGTCGGATTGCATTGTGCACAGCTCCATTTTATTGAAAGTCGATTCATGTCTCTACAATTTGAAGACTGAATCAGCTCCATATACGTTTGGTAAATGGCCGCATCACTAGGGGAAACATAATGGATGAACCTCCTGCCTGACATTTCCGTACAGGAAAGTGAAGTTGATACAGAATGATCCAAACAGTGCTTCTTTGACCATTCACGCATCGAAAACCACATTCCGACAAGTATAAAACCCTCCTTTACCGCTTTGGTTCATTCTGGCTCACAAGTATCACTCATAAGCGGCATTCCGAAAACAAAAGCTACGCCACAATTCCCATGTCTTTCCAAGAAAGACCTTTCTCTGATTCCTAGTACGCCTTCATTGCCTAGCTATTCATTACCTCTTTGAGTTGCTCATCATGCATTGTCACAGTGGTCTGGAATCATTCGTTTATTCACCCAGGCAGGAAACGACGTCTTCGAATTCCAAAAGATCCTCGCCTATTTTTAGTGCTGAACCACCATGGTCATTGTACGCTAGGTCTCTCCGCTGTTTGGCTAGTTTCTCCGCTTATCGATTTTGTTTCAAGTTCCACCTCGTACTTAAATGAGGTTACTGCACAGTAAGCAGCAAGATTCCTCTTCGTTTGTACGTCACTCATGAACGAAATAGCAAAACAGGGATTTTACCTTCCGATGATTCTTTTCTCGCGAGAAGCCATCACATCTTTCACGGCGACCCAGTCATCGATTATGGCGCATTGAGGCATGATGGTAATAGCTTTCAAGTATCTTCCCCTGGCAACATGGTGCCAACAATCTCGACTCAGAGTGCCTGGTCGCCCAGTGCCTCTGCAACTCTACCCCCGGAACTCGTGGCATCTGTTCACACTTCATATCATTCGCCGCCTTCGCACGCGGTAGCTAGCAGCTCTTTCATGCATGGACCATTACATACTGGGACCGTCCATTCATTTCATGAAGACCGTGGGACTGCAATGCTGCAAGGAGGTCCACAGTCACCGGCGCAAGTACCACCCAACATCTCGTGGTATCCTCAAGTAGAGGCTGCGGGCAGCTCCGCGGCCGCTGTGTTTCAATCTCCTTCCCTCCAATCGGGACCGACGTCATCGGTCCCTCAACATGAAAGCACACCCCAGTGTCCAGTCTCTCGGCATCATCAAACTGCTGCAACAGGTCCACAGACGGCTGGCACGGGGTCAGTTGGGCATGAGCCTGCTGCCCAATCACCGCGTCGGAGACGCAGAGCCTCGTGGTCGAGTTATGCCGACCGACCCGCAAAAGCTTTGCGCTGTAACGGCATTGTCCTTGATGAAGAAGACGTCAAGGAGACCAGGAATATTAATGGCGGTCTCGTTGTCGCTTACCTCTGTCGCTGGACGCACTGCGGGCAGGAATGCGGTATGCATGTTATGGGCGATCGTATACGATTGACAAGGCATATACAGAGGTGGCACAGCTCACACGTGGCACTCGGTCAGAAGCAGGTTCCTTGCCGCTGGGGTGGCTGTGAAAAGGTAATGAAGAGAGAGAATGTTGTCCGACATATCATCGTCACCCATCTCAAGGTGAAATGGTGCTGTTCAGTATGTCGCATCAGGCTATCTCGCGATGATGCCTCTGCGAGGCATTTCGAACGCGTGAAATCCTGCAGGCATGGTGTTGCGACGGTTGAAAGAGGTCCGGAAGCGCAGGAGGTGAACGTTTGTCGAGAGGTCGAATTCAGATAATGTCTCACGTCAATTGCTTGAATGCGTACGGACTATGTCACACGGACAGCGTTGGCGAATATTTGTGATTCGACAAGTGTGTTCCGGTCGTGGGTTCACAAGTCATTGAACCCGACTGCGCCTTGACTCTCCCTCCAACAGATAGATTTGCATATTCTATACTACTAGTGTCATAATTAATACAGATGCTATCAAATTTTGTTATTTTAACATTTCACTTGCCTCCCTGAGCCATAAATACCTTCGAAGTTCGATCGTTCGATGATCGACTGGAGGAGCTTGTCAACCACACTTATTTTTGAATGTCTATCACATGCATTCGAGACGTTTCCTCTGCACCCACTGTCGGGATAACCTTAGTCTGCTCCTAGGACAGACCTTTATGGAAGGAGGAAGAAGGAAGATAGTCCTTCAACTTCAAAGAGTAACCTGATCCTCGCCTGCCCTCATTTCCCTTGCTCGGAATCCGCACACGCCAAGTCCCGAACTAACATCAACGGCTTCTTTAATTCTGTGCTCCACGATATTCGTAGAATAGTCTCCGAGCGCCTAGCAGATCAACTACGGGCCTAAATGTGTCGGTGGCAGAGATATGCAGTGCCTGTCTTCCAGGAGCGGTGATCATCAACCCCGCAACCACAACTCTGCCATCGACGTTTCCTCAGCGCATGACACCAGGCTTCTAGAATACTGGCAGGTTTTCGACACCAGGCTTCTGGAACCCTGGCAGGTTCCCGTGTCATACTCATATATTTATACCGCGCTTGTCGGGTTGTAAGTCCATGGTAGTGAGGGCAAGTGAGGTTGTCCATGTCAATTTCGGAATGGTTACCAATATGCGCTTTACCCTTGACCCCTGTACCCGTGCCCGCGCCATCGAATAGTTCCTCGACTTCTAATGAATCCAAAATTACTGGCGGTTACCACTAGAGCGCCAATAGCTTCAATGACCTGTCTGAAAGTAGCACGTTCAACCGCCGCCGCCGAGATCTTTTGAAACAGAGTCCGCGTGTACTAGTATGAATCCCAGATAAACTTGTGTTCGCCAGTCCTCAGGATAAAAGGACTCTTGACCTACGGCCTGACGCTCTGACCCACGCAGCTATCCGTATTACTGATTCTTTAAGCCCATGCGATTTCCCGCCAAATTTAACGTGGATAACATCATGGACTTGCAAGTCTTTGGTGTGCAGACAATCGCAGACAACGGTCTTGATACTATTTTGTCGTCGTCGGCACCACCCCAAGAGTATGGTCCTGGATCAGTCGGGATCGTCAACGCCGTGGAAGATCCTCCCCTCGGACAACTTTCTTCAGGTAGAGTTCGCTATCGTCCCTGCATTTCATTCAGATGTTGACCACGTGCACCGCCCAGACCTAATGTTTGCCAGTTCCATTAGCCACGTCGTACAACCCTTCCAGTCATTTGTTGATGGGCACGTGACAGAGAGGCAGTCCACAACTCGCTCCTCGGCCAAACGCTACGCACAGCTGTGTCTCCCCATCGTGCTCGGCGATCAGGAGAGAGTAAAGTGCACGTGGCCAGGATGCATGAGCATTCTGAAGAAAGATGGCCACACACGCCATGTGGAAAACATTCATCTCCGCAAGGTGAAGGCGATTTGCCCTCGCTGCGAAAGAGAATTCACGCGCACGTACGCGAAGACGAAGCATGAACTTACGTGTCCTCGTGCCACACACCCCAAACGTAAACGATGAATACTAAAAAACCCATAAAGTCCATCTGTATTAATTGTGTATCAAATTTATTCACTTAGAACATACCTTCGCCTGATTCTAGCACTTATTCAATCCATTCTCTGTATTAAAAATATGCACTTACTCAAGTTACCGATATTCTCTTGAACAACCCCTCTCGGATCATCCAGACACCCTATGCATATGCACGAATTGCTGGTCCGTGAATTGGCTTGGGTGGTTAGCCAGCCGGGTCCTATGATGCTGGTTGAGTGTCACGTAGATGTCGTGACCACGCAGGTCTTTGATGCATCGATGATTAGCGCTCGCTTGCCGAGGCGGGGAAGGGAATCGTAGACGAGAAGAAGCGATGTGATTGGGGGATAAAAGTAGCAATGTCAAGACGTGCGGGATCGAAGTCGAACTTGAGACGTTATATCGTACTATTGACCGTCATGGTCGTACTGGTGTATGGCACAAGGTGCTGGCTCGCTCTCACCACAGCATACAGCCTGAGACCGACTTTGTGCGGGATCTCGAAGTCGAACTTGAAACGTTATACTGTCGTGGTCGTGCTGGTGGGTGCTGGGCAGGTTATTACTCGTCCTCACCACTCCATGCGACAACGGCGTGCTCCTTTTCCCGAACGACTCGGACATTGGCAAGATATGAATGAGCTCTGCTAGGAGGAGGGCGATGCCGGAGACGGTTGGCAATCCATGGCCGAAAAAGGAAATGAATGTAAGGCCGCCGGGATGACCGAATGGATGAAATTGCAGGGCCGAGCTACTTGGCTTCTTGTAGAACATCGGAACACGCCAAACAGAAACTTAAGGATATTTCTCGCGCTTAACGAGCAAGATGTCCAAGTCACGCCGCAGCCTCTCAAGCGCACTTGGAAAACGCTCATCCTTGATGGCCACATCCTCCTCCAGCGCAACAAACAGCCTCAGTGAACTTTCCGTCGTTCCTGAGTCCCCCCTGGTGTCTACATCTGCTCATTCAATATTACCACTCTCAGCTGCCACTCCAGCTCCCCAGGTACACCCATATTCACACCAACGAAGCCCTTCGCCCCCAGCTTCCAGTTATTTCCCATCCGTGTCCGCTATACAGAGTGGTGACCCACAGCCGACACCAGGCGCATCTACCCACTTCGCGTATAGCACAACCCTTAGAAGACATCATCTTGAAGGCCCCACTCTCCAACTATCTTCGAATTTCAATGACATTACTTCTAGTGAAGGGCTACCATCGCTCTGGCAAAAGGCAAAGGGTGCCCTTGCACGACTCTCGGATGGTGCAGAAAACCGTTATGAGCTAGCGTCAGCGGGAGAGCAGTGGGTCGGTCAGCCCTCGAGACTTCGAGAGGATCGAGATAGAAGGGACACTCCTTCTGCGCGGTTTGCCCATTGGACAGTTGAAGTGAGCCTGTCCTTTTCTTTTCATCTTGCGTGCGTGTCACTGCGCACTGTCCCCACTGTGCATATCCAATGTTCTAGAAATCCTTATGATCTTCTGATCTCGCCTATTTTTGCCTTTCACGTAATTCCCTTAAATGGAATTCTTCAAAATAGATGCGCGGTTCCGGTATGTATCAATGAGCTGACCAAATTCCCTTCATAGGATACCCTGGCACACTTCAAATCATCTCCAGTCTCTGGTCTTCCTACTTCTTCAATTTTAGCCCTCCAGGGTGTCCATGGATACAATGAATTCTCCGTATCTACGCCTGAGCCAGCTCTACTCAAGTTTGCTAAGACCATTTACGAAAGCCCACTAATCCTGCTCCTATGCGGCAGCGCAGTGATTAGTACAGTCATGGGAAACGTAGATGATGCAGTTAGTATCACAGTGGCAGTACTAATAGTATTGACCGGTGAGTATCCACGGAGTATCATTGGCGTGTCTCATCTTTCCTAGTTGGCTTCGTGCAGGAGCAGCGCTCGGAGAAAAGCCTGGAAGCACTTAACAAACTCGTGCCACACCACTGCCATGTAATCCGGTATGGCATGAATATTCTGTCAGATCTTCCATCATCTCGATGTTCACAAACATTCACAGTGATCAGCGTGATATTCACATTCTTGCCAATGAACTGGTTCCTGGGGACATTGTTGCGCTCTCATCGGGTGATCGTGTTCCCGCGGACATGCGTATCATTACAGCAGTAGACCTCGAGATCGACGAGAGTAGTCTCACAGGTGAGACCCACGCACGTCGAAAGGATTCCAATCCTTGCGTCTCTCAAGTTTCTGCGACCACAAGTGGCCCAGAGGACTCGGGAGATGTCGCGCTAGCTGAACGATCGTGCATTGGATACATGGGAACTTTGGTCCGGAACGGTGAGTAAATCCTATGAGCGGGATCCGCGTGCTTAGGCCCCACTTTACCTCGAGGTCGCGGCATGGGTGTCGTGATCGCGACTGGTACTCAAACAGAGTTTGGTGTAATTTTTTCCATGATGCAAGATGTAGGTGTCTTTTGATTTCTTCATCAGAAGCATGCTTAGCTCCGAACAGGTTGAGGAAAAACGCACGCCTCTTCAATTGAGCATGGATGAGCTGGCCAAGAAGTTGTCGATTATATCCTTCGGCATTATTGGGGTCATTTGCCTCATTGGCATGTGGCAACAGCGGCCCTGGTTGGACATGTTCACCATCGGAGGTAGCTGATTCCATTGACAACACTTACTCTCGTTTAACTTCGTATGCAGTATCTCTTGCGGTAGCAGCCATCCCGGAGGGGCTCCCCATCGTCACGACTGTCACATTAGCTCTTGGTGTTCTAAGGATGTCAAAGAGAAAAGCCATCGTAAAGAAACTTCATTCTGTCGAAGCTTTGGGCTGCATTTCTGTCATTTGTTCTGACAAGACTGGTCAGTTAGTGATTATATTGTCTTTGTCTTTTGTTACAATTGATGTGACAGGCACCTTGACGAAGAATGAACAGACAGTCACAGAAATATACGTCGTCGATGAGCACATTCATGTGGATGATCCTCGGTCAACAATATCTCCGGCGGTTAGGAAGGTACTAGAAATCGGCTCGTTGTGCAACAATTCCTCGATGTCTAAGGATGGCGAGGGCAAATACGTTGGACAATCGACCGACGTGGCGTTGATAAATGTCATGTCCTCATTCGACTTACCAGATCAACGGCAGGTAGGTTTACAGCAAATGATGTCATCGATTTTTTATACTGAAATAAGTCTATAGTCTTTCACTCGCCTTTCTGAAAAACCTTTCAACTCGGAACAAAAGTACATGGCCGTCAGCGGTATTCACTCCTACTCTACAACTATCTATTCAGGATCTCCTCGCGAAATGTACTACATCAAGGGATCTATTGACGCCATTTTGGATCGTTGCAAGTACTACTATGTCACGGACGGCTCAACACCTGCATTGGACGCTAGTACGCGCAGCGTCATACTGAATAATGCTCAAGCAACAGCATCGCGAGGCCTTCGAGTAATCGCGATGGCGTACGGATACGGATCTATCGATTCTCCACGTCAGGATTCCGCACACCCGCAGCACCGCGCCACCCAACCGCTGCCAGTATCGCGGACTCCGGCGCCTGATGAGGACAAGATCAATCTGGTCTTTGTTGGGTTCCAGGCCATGTTTGATCCCCCACGCAAGGGAGTTGCGGATGCTATCGGCTTGCTCCAGAACGGCGGGGTACAAGTTGTTATGATTACCGGAGACGCCGAGCAGACGGCCTTGGCTATTGCACAAAAGCTGGGGCTCCGCGTTGGTCCTGCACACGCTCACGA
This sequence comes from Suillus brevipes Sb2, assembly GCA_011800875.2. Taxonomy (NCBI): domain Eukaryota; kingdom Fungi; phylum Basidiomycota; class Agaricomycetes; order Boletales; family Suillaceae; genus Suillus; species Suillus brevipes. The sequence continues at coordinate 103,265 of JRHT02000020.1, read as the reverse complement.
CGGCCAGCCCCGCAAATATTGCTTAACTGGGAAGGATCTCGATCAGATGAGCAAATCGCAGCTCATCGAGCGGGTAGGCAGCGTGAGTGTATTCGCGCGCACGACACCACGACACAAAATGGCGATTGTTGAGGCTTTTCAAGCTCGTGGAGCTGTTGTGGCTATGACTGGGGATGGGGGTGAGTGCTGTCTACATCATGTCATGAGTAAGCTTATATAAATTTTCCTGCTTCTTCGGCCTGTTTCGCTAGTAAATGACGCGCCGGCGCTTAAAATGGCTGACATTGGTGTGTCGATGGGGAAAAGTGGTACCGACGTCGCGAAAGAAGCCGCTGATGCTATCCTCGTGGATGACAATTTCAGTACAATATTACCTGCTGTCGAGGAGGGTGAGTGATTCGTTCTTCAAATCATGTTCACGCAACTAACGAAGCGGCTCTCAAGGCAAATCGATCTTTCACAATATCCAAAACTTCTTGTCTTTCCAACTCAGCACAGCTGCCGCTGCATTGACGCTCATTACACTAAGTACGCTCTTCGGGTTCAGCAACCCGCTCAACGCCATGCAAATACTTTTTATCAATATTTTGATGGACGGTACGTTCTCTGGATCGCTCTCTAATAGCAAATGTCTGATTTAGTCCCAGGGCCACCAAGTCAATCGCTAGGCGTCGACCCAGTAGATCCAGCAGTCATGCGAAAACCTCCACGGAAGAAGAATGAGCCAATAATAACGAAACGCCTGTTATACCGCGTTCTTTTCTCAGCGGCTACCATCGTCTGTGGAACCTCTTTCATTTATACCACTGCATTGGGTGATGATCATGTTTCGAGGCGGGAGCAAACTATGGTCGGTTCTCGTACTCCTGGATTCTACCACAACTTACATGTGTTGAATAGACTTTCACATGCTTCGTCTTCCTTGACCTCGTGTCTGCAGTGCAAAACCGAGGTCTCGGATGTGGCCTGATTCAAAACAAGATGCTTGTGACGACCGTATCGATTTCATTCCTCGTCCAGTTGGCACTCGTCTATGTTCCCTTCATGCAAGCGATCTTCCAAACAGATGCTCTTGGTTGGAAGGACATCTTGACCATCCTACTCATAGCTGCAACGTCTTTTGTGCTGCATGAGGGACGGAGACGGTTCGAGAGAGGGGTTCAAGCAGACGAGACATATGCCAACGTGGCAGAGGAGATGGCGTGATCTTTCTCTGATCAAACTAAGTTATCTAGGCACACATATATAACTGAATAGAGTGATGGATAACTATATTGTCTACATAAGTACTACACATTATAACCTAGTACAACACTCGAGATCAAACTACCACACACACATAGCTACCGCACAATTGGAAATATCTAAACTAAGTCATCGCTTTGTAAGGAGTAAAGGCTGGGGGAATGATCATCCAGGATGGCGCGTCGAGAGGGACTGCTCGTGGAGCAACGCCAGTCGCAAGACGCGATTGCGAGTAGGTTTCTGTACGGAGTTCCTAAGCGAATATGTCAGTAACGTAAGTAATGTTTGACAATAATGACCCGACGTGCCTCGAAACTCCATGACCGGAGACCTGGCATTACCGAAATACTCTGAAACACGTCGTAGGTATCTTGATGCTCTTGCGCCACTTCATCGGTGCAAATGTGCATGTGGGTGGCGCCATCGCAGTCAACAGGATCGGCCAGACGAGCGATAGCATGGTGATGACCTTGAACGGTAGCGGCTACAGGCATCGCGCGTGCTCGTGCAGGAAGGGGAATCATTGCTCTCTTAGGAATAGCCCCCTGCCAAACCGCTGCTGCCTTCGAGATGAAGATGCCCTCATCATCTTCTGTAATTTCGAAAGATAAATTCAAAGCCAAATCTTTTCCTCCTGCACCGGCCAGTTGAGAGGATTCTGGAGACGTATAATAGTGGCCATAACTGCTGATTGATTTGAGGGTTGGTGAATCGGGAGAGACGGTCAGACCGAGCGTTCCGACAGCGCGATGCGCAGACTGTAAAGACATGACGGAGAAAAACTGGGGATCGAAAGGATTGTTTTTGCTGGGTACGCTAGAAGATTTTATGGGTGATGTCAAAGGAAGCTGCTGTAGTGGATTTGAGTCTGACGTCAATTATTAAATCATTTTAATTGACAACGGAGAAGAATAAGATAACGCAATAAAGCACCTCATTTACAAGGCATATAAAGATCATTTGATCAATGAGATTGACGACGTCCGCGCATTGTATGGTGTGATATGTACACAGCTGTGGTGGTGGTTGGACCCAGGGAACGAGAAAAATTGTTCACTGAACCAAGGCACCCCAAAACCGGGTCCGTCGGAACTCGGAGCGAGCTACGCCGAGATTATCAAACACGTGACACAGAATTTAACTTTGTACGCGTTTCGTTAATGCTATCTAGGTTCACCCTGAGTATGTCACCTGGAATGCCCAGGCGTAATCTACCTGGTCGACTTGATCCTGAGGTACCACGACAGTCAAAACCCCCGTTCCATTAAGGCTCCACTCAAGGCTCTGCATGTTCCCTGATGGTCCCAGCAGCACAACATTATCTCCCTTCTGAATTGGCAGCACTACGCCACCCGCATCCACCGTGACTTGCCCATCGCTCGGCTTGTTGAATGCGATGACGCAGAATGTTTTTGGTGTGGTGAGGAACCTAAACGATCCTGTCGGATCTTCGGATGCTTGGTACCAATAATCCTGAAACACGTTTCAAAAGGAATACCAAAGGGGTGGGGTGAACGTGACCTACCGTCGCATAAACACAGTCACCTGCATACTTCAGCCATTTGCCAGCAGCGAGAAGATTGTCCACCATCGGTGCAATGATATCGCCCTCTGCAGTAGGACCGATATCAAGTAAACTGCGAAATGAAATAAACAACTAGCAAAGAGAAGATGCTATTCCTCACTAGTTCCCATTCTTGCTCACTATATCGACCAGTGTTTGAATGATGGTCGTTCCGTTCTTGTACTCGCTCGCATTGGTAGCATTGTTCAAACCGTAACTAAACGGGTCCATCCCTTCGCTCGTCTCCCAGCGGCGAGTAGACAGGGAACCATACGTCGCATACTCTGGCGTGTCAAAATCCGGGACCGCACCGCAACCTTGAGTGGGTATTAATTGCATCAGGCATGCCTAACAGCTCGCAGCAAAGACAACCTACGATCATTCATAGTAACCTGATAGCCACTCTGCATCGCCTTGTTATAGAACTGTGCAGCAAATTCCAACGTCTTATTGGGACCTCCGATGTCGCACCACTAGCCCCCGTCAGCGCATGTCGAGAAGTCGGTCTAATAATGAGCTAACCATGATTTCCGTGTCATAGTCCAGCGCCAAAGACAGCATCTGGGGGTATTGCAAATCCTCGATGTAGTCGCTTATATTCAATATTCCGGTATAAGGCTCCAGTTCAGATGCATTGAATGCGTTGTGCGCCAAGCCTCCCGGCCATGAACCAAACCCGTACTTGGAAAAATATGGATTGAACCTGCAAGAAATCAGAAACAGAAACCATACTCGTGCTATCAATACTCTTACCATTCGGGAAGCGAGTAGTATGTTCCACGGTGAAGGTCAGGATAATCGGATTTGGCGGTGTCCATGAGCTCTTTGACAAAGTCGCGATGTGGGTTAAGGTATACACTACTTCTATGTGTGGTATTCTTTGTATCAAATAGTCCATAGCCGTCGTGATGTTTCTGTAATGCGGCACAGTCAGACTTTATTGACAACTGATAAATAACAATTCGCACAGTGACGATAACAAAGTACTTCGCCCCAGCTTCGGTGAATAGATCCAACCAAGCACTGGGGTTCCAATTAGACGCTGTAAAGTTGGCGATAAAGTCATCGTATACGACGTCCTGCAGTTCACAAGCATGAATGCCGACGTTGACTTGAAGCTCAATGTGGTTACCTTCCCATACGTGTCCAGGTGATGTACCCATGTCGGCGAGCTGGGGTTTGAAGGATTATGTAGAGACCAGCTGCTGTGATGTCAGAATGGCCTGTTGCGTATGATGGAGAATCTCCTTACTCATACCACTCCGCGTATGAATTAGGCGGGCCCTATTTAAGATGTATCAACCGACGTGAGCGTCACAGACAGCACGAATATACTTGCCCAAGCGGGGACACTATAAATGCCCCAATGAATGCTACAAATGCATGAGTCCACAGAAAACCCGAATCCTCAGGGCTTATCCAGTACTTACAAAATTCCATACTTCGCCTGGTTCCACCAAGTGGGCGTCTCATGTGTGCTCAGCACGTCAGCGTCAGCCGTCCATTCGGTCCGCAGCGGGACGATGGGCCAGCCCTCAGAAGTCCCAACGACATTCCCAAATTCATCTTTGATTGTGACTGTCGCGTTTCCCGTCCCGCCGTTGTTGAGAACAAGGATGTCCATGCGAGCCTGGTCTGCAGGAACCAGACGATACACGAGGCCAGGCGTGACTGTGGAGACCCCCTCGCCTGTTACTGAGATCTCATACCGCGAGTTTACGGATGCGTTTGAGGAGGACGCGTAACTCCCTGGGAGTAGATTCGCAAGGGTTATGGCGACGGCTTGAGCTCGCTGCCCGTTGACATCCTCCCACCTCGTGCTGAATTGCGCACTACGAACAGAAAGCTGGGGCACCAGAAGACCACTAGCGGGTTCAACAGAAGGTGTCATAGAGAGTGCGAATATATGGAGTCTGTTCGAGTCAGAAGACGTGTCTGGGAGCGTGATGCTTTCAAGCGGCGCACGAGATGGGACGGATAGCGATATTTGGAAGATTTGGCTGGAATTCAAATTTTTGCTGGATGAATAAAATTGAAAATGGTATGGTCTGTTATGGGTCCAAGGTCAGTATGCGTTTGCAAAGACGATGCACGTTTTACGTTCGAATTTCTCCCTGATTGAGAGAACCCCAATTCCACCAGCCATTTCCGGTGACTAGAGGCTGGCCATGAGCTGGCAGAGTCCACGCAGGCGTCAAGAGAAACTAACATTGCAAGTACTTGACCGAGTTATCCGCGTAGTTCAGGTTAAACGTCGCTCCCAATCCACCTATGGATTCAAGTCGGCGCGTCAGCGGACGCAGACAACTGACTGCGCTTCCTACCTGTACTATCCCCTGCATATACGATGTGCAATTCATGAACATAAGTTGCGCTCGAGAGATTCACAACTTGTCCACTAGCAACGACATTGTCTTGGCTTTGTCCCCAAGTCGATGGCAGGTCATACTGAGGATTGCTTAGTGAATAGACAACACGTCGCCGTGATCCTCACCGAGATTCCATTGTACAACCACGGACCTTCAGGAAGGTACTCTGCTGCATATGTGGCGCCATGGCTATCAAAGTTGCCGGTTGTTCCATCTAGAGAAGCAGCTTGGTTGTCGAAGAGATCGCATAGTGGAATGACAGCAAATGGAAAAGTGACGAGGGATGACTTGACAGAGCGAAAGTGGGATAGCAAAGCCCCGCATAGTAATGGCACACCAAAGACTCTCATAGCAGCCTCGAAAGGGGGCTGCTCAGCGAGGAAGCATGCCTTTTCTACCCACCGCTAGGCAAAATATCGGTATTATGTTACTCGCCTAAACAATACTGTCTAACCATTGTCATAGTAGTCATGCACATGGCATATGCTTCTGCCATACGTTACGAAGGTCGGTGAGAAGCGTATGAGATGAACGTGGTTTATTTTGAGGTTTTGTATATGACAGGCTGAAATGGATTCGGAGAAGATGAGAATGACGTTCGACACATGGCCGCACTCGTTCGATCACGCGGTTAAAAAGGCTTGTCGTGCGAAAAGCGACCAACAGCCTTCGAAGCTCCAACGTTGCAACCTTGAAGCGTCCAACTGAGAGAGATATTTCAGTGAAATTTAAGCATGATGAATCAAGCGGGGGCAGCTAATCAAAACCTGATACCATTGCTTTCTGGTTCCGCGTCACCTGGGTCGGGCCCGAATTCTATACACCGAATCTGCCGTGATAGACGAAGGTTCGCGGGTTGCACGTTAGAAAGCTAAGAGACTTAGATCTGAAGAGTTCCCGAGGATACTCTCAGAGCAAGATGACATTCTCGGGTGCACTTTCACAGACTTGAACCTAGCGGACCGCACGGACCGAGTCGGGGATATTTTATTTTATTTGTCATCATCACTATGGACGACTTCGCAAATATTCTCGTCTGCTCTACTTCTGACTGTCAGTAGGAAAGTCCATCTGCATTGGACGTCAGGACGTAGTGGTTCGTCAATCGTTGCCAGCAAACGTTGATGGCATCCATTGGCAAGGCGCTGCCTGTCTTAAAGCTATCCTAACAATCGAGATCCCGGTCACAAGAGCTGTTTTTTCATGGCGGCCTCGCCTGGATTGTTCTCGAAGCCGAAGAACGGTACCATCGGGGAACTACTTGATTCTGAGGGGAAGGGGCGCGCGAATGGCTTTAGAGACCGAAGCACGTGAATCTATAAGTGAGTTTTGCTGATGGTTGATCGGAATTTTTAGTTGCATGATCATAGGTTACTGGCTGATTACACTTGACTCACGATTATCAACCAAGAGCCTCGCAGAGGCTAATCACTCTCGACAATTAAGCGCTTACTATAGGTCATCAACAATTAGTCAAAATCAATCAAGAAGTCTTCTAGTACAAGCGCTCAATCACTACCAGGCAATCCCCGACGACGAACAGCTTCGGCCCCATGTGGGTCACTAGTTGTACAAGCCGCCCTTCGCACAATTAGGAGTGGGTCCAGTTGCCATACAAGCAAACATGCGCTTGTTGAGTTTGCCAAGGTACCCTCCCACGAAGACCACCGAGCAATGACATTGCGGGCCAGGCGGGCCAAACACTCTCCAGTGAACTTCTGAATCCTGATTAAACCATGTTCCCCGCACTGCATTACCCATTCCCAAGCCTCTGACAGCTTGACCTGCGGATTTACAGGCGCAGAGCTCGTAAGCTTCGATTTCTCAGGATACTGTAGTAATTTGGTAGCTGTCGAGCGTCGGCCACAGTTACTGGACACGTGTTGGACCCCAGGCTGTTACACTTGATTAACGCTCATTCCTCTCACAGGTTTTTATTACTTCATTGCCCAGATTTTTGTGTGCGTGCACATTGCGAAACTTATTTATTTGTATTTTATACTAACAAACGGCGAACGGCGAACAGTAGTACTCGTCGTCTTCGTCCACCTGCGGTCTTATGCTTCATCCCCCCGCGTTCCTGCCAGTTCTCGTGTGACTTGATTGTGGCATCATAACATGGCAGACGTTGTGGAAGAGTGTCGAGCGGCCTTGAAGAGATGTCCTCCCGGCCACTCCGATCGATCGTCATCTCTCAACAATCTCGCCGTCAGCCTTGGATTCAGATTCAGGCAGCGGGGAGTCTCGTCTGACCTTGACGAGTCCATCGAGCTCCATCGGGCTGCACTACTCCTTCGTCCCCCAGGTCATTCTGAACGATCGTCATCTCTCAACAATCTCGCCGTCGTCCTTGGAGACAGATTCTGGCAGCGGGGTGTCTCGTCTGACCTCGACGAGTCCATCGAGCTCCATCGGGCTGCACTACTCCTTCGTCCCCCCAGTCATTCTGATCGATCAGAGTCTCTCGGCAGCCTTAGAGACAGATTCATGCAGCGGGGTGACCCGTCTGACCTAGACGAGTCCATCGAGCTCCTTCGTGCTGCACTACTCCTTCGTCCCCCCGGTCATTCTCATCGATCGTCGTCTCTCAACAACCTCGCCGTCAGCCTTAGAGACAGATTCATGCAGCGGGGTGACCCGTCTGACCTAGACGAGTCCATCGAGCTCCTTCGGGCTGCACTACTCCTTCGTCCCCCCGGTCATTCTGATCGATCGTCGTCTCTCAACAACCTCGCCGGCAGCCTTGGAGACAGATTCATGCAGCGGGGTGACCCGTCTGACCTAGACGAGTCCATCGAGCTCCTTCGGGCTGCACTACTCCTTCGCCCCCCTGGTCATTCTCATCGATCGTCGTCTCTCAACAGCCTCGCCATCAGCCTTGGAGGGAGATTCATGCAGCGGGGCGTCCCGTCTGACCTTGATGAGTCCATCGAGCTCCTTCTGGCTGCACTACTCCTTCGTCCCCCCGGTCATTCTCATCGATCAGAGTCTCTCAATAACCTCGCCGGCTGCCTTAGAGACAGATTCACGCAGCGGGGCGTCCCATCTGACCTTGATGAAACATTTAGCCTGTTCATACAACTCTCCCAAATATCTCATGCAGTCTCTCGTACGGATCTCGCTGCCGCCAAGTCATGGATTACCTCTGCTGAGGAGACAAACCATGGTTCTGCATTGGTTGCATATCAAACTGCATTGAAATTCCTGGATCAACATGTCGCTCTTTTGTCGTCTTCGTCACGTCATTTCGATGCTGTGAGCATGGCCACAGCTTCGCTTGCTGTGGATGCTTTCTCGTGTAGCATTCGAAATGGCGCGCTGGCAACTGCTGTGGAGCTAGTGGAGCAAGGCCGTGCAGTATTCTGGACCCAATTGGCACGCTTCCGCACAACACTTGATGAGCTTTCTGCGGCTCATCACACCGGCGCAGCCTTGGCAGAAGAATTCAAGCAGCTTAGCTTTCGCCTTCGCAACGCGTTCGATCAGTCTACTGAAGACCAGTTTCCGCAAATTCGCCAAGTGACCATGGAATGGGATGACGTAGTTTCACGCATCCGCATGCTTCCTGGCTTTTCTCGGTTTCTTCTGCCTCCTCTTTTCTTCGACCTACGGACAGCAGCTGAAGAAGGTCCTGTCATCATCGTCAATGCTAGTCAGTACAGCTGCGACGCCTTGATTGTCCTAAGTGACCGAGATCCTGTTCATGTTCTAATCGATATCACGCAGACCGAAGTTTCTGATTTGTCCACCGAGTTTCAGTCCCTTTCAAAGGAATTTGGTTCTTATGATACCCAACATAAGCTTGTCGGGATCCTTCGGAAACTTTGGCATGTCATCGTTGACCCCATAGTACAAGCCCTTGGGGCATCAAATGTTCATCCTGGCTCGCGTATATGGTGGTGTCCCACTGCTGAATTCACGCTACTTCCTCTACACGCAGCAGGAGCCTACGAGAAGAAGAGAGACAGTTTGGCTCACATCTACATATCCTCGTACACCCCTACTTTGGCGACACTTGTTCGTGCGAGACAGCAGGTTTCTCGAGATGCTTCCCTGCAATATTTTGTTGCCATTGGTCAAGGGAACCCGGATGGAGGGAAGTCACTCCAATGTGTTGCTCCCGAGCTAGCTGTTGTCGCCCAGCGTCTTGCGCCCATCGTGTCATCCTTCACGTCGCTCGAGGATGGCGACGCAACAGTCAAAGCTGCAGTTGATGTATTAAACCATAACCAGTGGCTTCACCTGGCCTGCCACGGAATGCCGAATCGAAAACAACCATTTGAATCTTCCTTCGCGATGCGTGATGGGCCGTTGATGATCAAGGACATCATCCGGTCTGACTGGCAGAACCCGGAGTTTGCATTCTTATCGGCTTGCCACACTACTGTAGGCGATGAGAGGAGTCTTGACGAGTCGATCCATCTCACTGCAGCTATGCAATTCTCCGGATTTCGTAGTGTGATTGGTTCTATGTGGTCCGTCGACGACGAGGTTGCACAGGAGGTTGTTTCTGCGTTTTACGGCAACCTGGTGGATGGCTCTGGGAGATTGGACTGCACGCGCGCTGCGATGGCATTGCACAAGGCTGTGAAGAAATTGCGGCGCGATGATGTTCCACTGGAACAGCAGATTGTATTTGTCCACATAGGTGTCTAGTTTGAAGCACGTTCGCCGCATTATTGCATTTTATGTGACTCTGATTGCTTTCATCTTTCACTCATTCCTTCGCCGGCGCCGTCCTACGTGGTTCTGCGGGATCAAACGTCCCGTCCTTACAATGTGTAGATATGCCTATATTGAAATTTCTACTAGCCTCACCACCATTCTCGGGTGCACTTTCACAGACTTGAACCTAGCGGACCGCACGGACCGAGTCGAGGATATTCTATTTTATTTGTCATCATCCACCACAACTCGCAAATATTCTCGTCTGCTGACTCTTGCTCTACTTTGACTGTCAAAAGGACAGTCCATCTGCATTGGACGTCGGGACGTAGTGGTTCATCAATCGCTGTTCCTCTGCATTGATGGCAACGAAGCGCTGCTATCCTAACAATCGAGATCCCGGTCACAAGAGCTGTTTTTTCATTCCTCGCCTGGATTGTTCTTGAAGCCGAAGAACGGTATCATCAGGGTACTACTTGATTCTGGGGGGGAGGAAGTGCGCGAATGGCTTTGGAGACCGAAGCACGTGAATCTATAAGTGAGTTTTGCTGATGGTTGAATTGGTTGATCGGAATTTTTAGTTGCATGATCATAGGTTACTGGCCGATTACACTCGGATGATGACTCACGATTATCAACCAAGAGCCTCGCAGAGGCTATGTAGTCTGGACAACTCTCGACAGTCAAGCGCTCACTAGTCATCAACAATTAGTCAAAATCAATCAAGAAGTCCTCTAGTACGAGCGCTCAATCACTACCAGGCAATCCCCGACGACGAACAGCTTCGGGTCACTAGTCGTACAAGCCGCTTGTCGCACAATTGGGGAGTGGGTCCAGTTGCCATGGAGGAGCATACAAGAATACATGCCTATATTGAAATTTCTGCTCACCAGATAACTGTCGCCTGATCTAGGTGCGCTACTAGGCAGCTGGCTTCTCAATTGAATGCAAGACTTGCACTACGTAACGAATCCTTTCTGGTAAAGATATCGATATCTGATACCGTGTGATCTTATCATACGTGGCAGACCGCGTGGGTGAGTATATATAGATAATCATCGATATCTATCATCCAACTGCACTCAAAACAATATACCACCATCACCCCACTCACAAAATGGTCAAGTTGTACGGTTTCCCCCCTTCCACATGCACCCGCCTTGTCGCCCTCGTCTGCAAGGAAAAGAACATCCCATATGAGGTGATACCTGTCAACTTGGCAAAAGGTGAACAGAAGAATCCATCTTTCACGGCAGTTCAGCCATTCGGGCAGGTCCCCTACATCGTGAGTCAACTCATGATCAGATCTATCTCACTCGCTGACTTGCGCCCCCAAAGGATGACGACGGGTTCATTCTATACGAGTCCCGCGCGATCGCAAGATACCTTAGCAAGAAATACCCCGATCAGGGCACCTCTTTGATTCCCACCGACCCCAAGGCTGAGGCCCTGTTCGAACAAGCATCATCGATCGAAACGTTCAACTTTAACGCCTTTGTCGCGCCAATTGTTGCTGAAAAGGTGTTTAAGCCGTGAGTAGTTCGCTTTCTTGATTCAACGTAGCTTATATGATTCCTCAAGGCGCCGTGGTCTGCAGCCAAACGAGGAGCGCGTCAGCGAGTTGTTGGGAATGCTCCAAAGCAAGATGGATGCGTATGACTTGATCCTCAGCAAACAAAAGTACCTTGCTGGTGACGTACGTCTACTTTATTTCTTGACGATTGCTCTGGCTATGAACTAACAGCGTTTGGTGGCTATCTAGTCTGTCACGCTCGCTGATTTGTCCCATCTGCCATACGGCGCTGCGTTCTGCGGAGCTGGCTTTGCTGAGGTGTTTGAGAGCAGGCCTAACCTTGCCAGGTAGGAGTTGTGATACCTATTGTCGTGGATATGATTTAATCGTTTGATGCGCAGATGGTGGAAGGATATCTCTAACAGGCCTGCTTGGCTCGCCGTCAAGGATGGTGCATAAGGTGTTGTCCAACAGGTCAAGGAAACGTCCGGAAAGAAGTGCAGTGTCTTTGTATGTAATACCAATAAGAACTCCAGTTTGATTTCTGTTGTGAAATTGTCGATATCACCTGTTCACGGAGTTTGTTTCACGGAGTTTGTTCCACCTGAGTTGCTAATCCTTCGGCCAGCGATGCAGGTGCGTGAGAGCAAGAATCCTCCTGGCAGAACAACTTCTGCTGGTACCCTAGTGTTGCCCTAGTGCTATCAATAAGTGTTCAGCCTTAGGGGTAAATCTAATTTAGAATGACTACCTGGCAATCTCCACGCTTCCCCACGCTCCATCAAATGATATTGGTAATATTCTGGCACCTTCCCTGGGGTTAACGCAAACCACCAACTTCGTGATAGCGAGTCGCGACACAGCCCAAGTGTTGAACTTGGCAACTCGCAGCATCCAAGTTTTAGTGAAGAATCGATCTAGCCAAACTGTCTAGTTGGATCGCTTCCTCACTAAACAGTTTAAACCTTCACCTGCTGCTTTCGAAGCCCCGCATCACTGATCATGATACATAGTTACCTGGGGCTAGATCATGATTGCACTGCTGCGGTAGGTAGCTAGTACTAGTACTTTTCTGTCCCCCGTGACCTCCGTTTAAGTAGCAACGAATCCTTTCCTGAACCGGCATTCATACTAGCGCGAAGTCAAATATCACTCAGCATTGGAATGGTGTGCGCAATAGTAATCTGTCGTCATCGCTTCATCATCCAAATGCATTCATGCAGCGCCCTCCATGAAACGTATAAATAATCATACCTTCATACCAAGCCCATCATTCAAACGCCCTCATCCTCATCCCCTCACAAAATGGTCAAGTTATACGGTTACCCCAACTCCACATGCACGCGCCTTGTCGCTCTCATCTGCAAGGAGAAGAACATCCCTTATGAGCTGATCCATATTGACCTGACCAAAGGCGAACAAAAGAACCCAGCTTTCACGGCGAACCAGCCTTTCGGACAGGTCCCATACATCGTGAGCCGACTCGTGACTGGATGTATGCTATGTGCTTACGCGTGTTCATGAAGGATGACGATGGATTCATCCTATACGAGTCCCGCGCGATTGCGAGATACCTCATCAAGAAATACCCCACCCATGGCGCTCAGTTGATTCCCAGCGACCCCAAGTCTGAGGCCCTGTTCGAGCAAGCAGCTTCGATCGAGGCGTTCAACTTCACCACTTTCGTCACGCCCATTGTTGTTGAAAAAGTGTTCAAGCCGTGGGTGGTCCTCTTCCTCGACCTAACGTAGCTTCTAATTTTTATCAAGGCGTCGTGGTTTGAAACCAAACGAAGAGCGCGTCAGCGAGTTGTTGGGGTTGCTCCAGCCCAAGTTGGATACGTATGACTTGATCCTCAGCAAACAGAAGTACCTCGCTGGCGACGTGCGTCTCTTTTTTGGTTTACTCTGGCTTTGAACTAATGGAGATTTAGTCTATCACGCTCGCCGATCTGTCGCACTTGCCGTATGGTACTGCGTTCTACGGAGCTGGCTTCCATGAAGCGTTTGAGAGCAGGCCCCACCTTGCCAGGTAGGAGCTGAGATACCCATTGTTGTGGACATGATTTAATCGTTTGACGCACAGGTGGTGGAAGGACATCTCTAGCAGGCCTGCTTGGCTCGCCGTCAAGGATGGTGCATAAGGTATTGTCGAACAGGTCAAGGAAACGCCCGGAAAGCAGTGCAGTCCCATTGTATGTATGTAATACCAAGTTTGATAGATTCACAGCAAGGGAAATGAGAACTACGCTACTTATAGAAGATCAATCGTAAATGAGAATCTGCATCTACTGCAGGGCGGGCTCGTCGTACCTACAGTACACCCTGACCGAGTGACCCTGAACGGTCCAGACTGCAGGGCGAATTGACGCTGAAGTGTCCATTACGTGGCAGGAACGTCCCGTACAAGCGTCAGGAACTGGTTGAGCCCAGACACGTTCTGCTTTTGTGCCACGATGATCGTTTACCACATTCACCACTCTTGTCTTAGTACTCACTAAGAAATCGTTCAGCGCACACTTTAGCCCACTTTACTCTTGACAACGGACACAGCTGGTGGACCAGGCTGGTCTATTTGCGCAGCGGTGCCATCATGAGGAGCGGAGCTGTGAGACCCATCTTGATGACAGACAATATGGAAGCTAGGAAAGTTATGGGAGCGAACAAGATTTGACAGTTTTTGGGCGCTGGTTCTCACTGATATATGCATGTCACAACTCCCTTCCAGATGATCACTGTCTGATTGTCATGATTTACGAAAGATGGGCTCCTCGGGAGAATCCTTGGCACTGGCGGTGTTGCATTGCATAGAGTTGCATCCACTGCTTCCATCCAAATGAACTTCCTTCCTGGCGATATCACACGAACATATGGCCCTACCTGGTTACCAGATGCAAGTGAACAGATTTTTAATATTGGGCGCCAGGATCGACGTCTCCGAGTTCCTGCGTCATGCCGGCGGATGCGATAACCAGTGACACCGCAACTGTGTACCGAACTTCGACTTCTGATCGATGTCATGCGGACGCTTGCATGCTCACGGTTGTTTGGGAACGCCTAAAACACCGGAAAGTGTCCGAACGACAGCAGGTATGAAGTGAGATGTGGACCGTGGAAACTGCATTTGGCGAACAACAAGTACGTTCGATTCGATTCCTGGAACAATGGAGCAACCCGCGCGTTGGGATCATATCGCGACGAGATTCGACGACGAGGCATCAGATATTTCGTTACATCCTCGAGAATCCATAGTGAAATTACGAACGCGGTGCCCATGCGGTACCCTTCTCCAATTGAGTTCGCGGCTGATGTTGCCATTGTCTCTTATTCCTCGCGGGAAATCAGTGAAAGTGTGGTTGTAGAAATACGTGGAAACATATTTTGTGCTATTTAGAAATCTTTTTGAATCAAGGGTTCAGTTGAACACGCGCCGCCCTTATATATTTCCCAGTTTGTGCAGATTGAGTGAAAGTACTTATGTCCGTTTGTTCCGTTTCCTATTTCATCCTCTCTCTCGACTGTCACGCTTCATGAACTTTGCACGAGCTTGCCCACTGGCAGGACAGCGATAAGAAGGTGCGTTGCTCGTCGTGTTTAACGCTGACAAGCTGATCGACGACATTGACCTGATCGTTTCACTACCAGGACGCCCTAATCATTGTAACACAATCCAGTCCCTCATCGCTCGTTTTTAATTGTCTAGATCAATGCCGCCTCGACGCGGCGCTCCTGCCCTCAATTCTCTGAGCCCGCAGGATGCCCCACATCATTCTTCCTCTACCCCCTCCTCCCCTGCCTACTTGCAATTCCCTCAAGCACGTTCTAATTCTCCATCCGGGTTCGCTCATCTACTCTCCAAGCCTTCAAGATGGTTTCGAAAGCCATCTGATCCACGCTCGGCGTCGGGCACAAGTGAACCTCGAAGCAGCACGAGCTCAGTAGCCATACGCAAACCGAAGATATCCCGTCCCACAGACCCACGCCCCATTTTTCAAGGTTTTCAATCAGAACCCCGCGTTAGCGACGCGAGCAAGTGAGTTTTATTCTGCAACTTGCATTTGATGACCCTTTTATTCGTCTACACCGCATTTTCGGATGAGTTATCGTCCGCGCCTTGAATCTTATGGCATACCCTGATTTGATACACATTTGTGTTGTTCGAGACTTTATTTTTTGTATTAAAGTTGATTGCGCGTCGTAATGCGTGTGCTGATAACTTAATGCGCTTCTTAGGTCGGTTCTAGATCTGTCGTCTAAGAAGTCCTTCGATTTACAACGGCCCTTCCCCACTTCACAACCATCTTCTCCTGATACCAACGGAAGTCTTGGTGATCTTCGTAGTATATCCCGTAAAACTTGGTCAAAATCCGCAGATGATCTTGGAAGCTTCTCGACGTCGTCGTATTCCTCTGCAGACATCTCTTTTCAACATAGAGTGCAAGAATACAGGAATAGAAGTAATAGCAGCGCAACTTTGCATCCTACTTCCGCGGGCTCTGGTCCTGGAAGCCCCGTGCAGCATATATTTCCAACCATTGTCACCAATAGCCCTCTTTCGTCTTCACCTCCCGAGGGTGGGCTTGCCTCTCCTGACCCTGGCATTTCTATCTCCGTCTCCTCACCCACTTCAGACGCGTTCTTTTGTCCTGTGTCAGAGGAGCCACCCCCTGTCCATTCCCGCAACACGTCATTCGCGCCTCGATTGCCTTCTAAGCTATCCGCATCCAAGCTTGGGTTTACGCCAGCAAGCCCCAAAAGGAAGGGATCAGGTTCCGAGCGAGACGCCGAATCAACAAAGGACAAAGATAATGACCGGAGTACCCCAAGTGGCTCGCGTGGTGTCTTTCCTTTCAGTCTTGCAAGTCCTTCTCCCAGTAAACATCCATTGCCCAATCCAGCCCCCATCAGTGGCCAAAACACAACATCGTCGTCATCGCCATTACTTGCGCCTACTATGCTCAAACCTGATGCTCATGACAGTCGCGATTCGCGTCGGACGTCTCAGATCGTTTATAACGCTGGCTTTATCAACCGGATGGGAGATGCCGCGCCATCGATCTATGCTCACTATCGGCCATACAGTACTTCTACGAATCTGACGCTGTCGAAAGGATGGAAGGCGGCCAAGGCAGAGCTTAAAGGGTCGAAATTGTACTTCTACAAGGCGCCAAGCGATCGAAGCGCTGCCATCAAGGAACTCTTCCCTACTGAGATCGTCCCTGCGCTCGAAGAGGATGAAGTTGATGGCGAAGTTGATAACATGGATGATCTGAGGGCTAGTAGGGGCAGAGACGATGGCGCAGGTGGCAGGAAGAAACGTGCATATTGGGGTCGAAGGACGCATCCTGAACTAGTTCGCGGTGACAGTGGCATCGAGAAAGGGACCTTTGAGGCTCTCCTTCATGAAGCCGTATTTGCCACGACTTTCCTCCATTCTTCCGCAGAGGGCGCTGAGCAAGGTGCTTCTACAGGCGAGCCTCGCAGATCAGAGTGGAAAGAGTTCTGTTCTGCTGTGTTGCTCTCCTTGCCCATCCTCGTGGGGCGAGAGTCATTTGAGAACGAGTTTACTCGTCTATGTGAGAACCTCGTGAGTGGTGCCGATAACAAGATCGAGGGATATGAACGCTCGTGCGTCTCATGGATGGCTGGCGAGTATCTCCGCTATCATGGTGCACCTGCTGATGAGCCTGGTTGGGACGCTTGGCGAAAGGAAACGATACCCGCTTTTTCTTGGAACGATGGGTCTGCCTCCGGAATGCCTAAATCCACCTCTACGCAAGCCATGTTTGCGCCTTCTCCAAATCCTGGCATGTACTCTCCTTCCATGACTGGATCCACATTTTCTCCCAACTTGGGCACATTCTCCCCCCGGCCAGGCGACGACGCCAAGATGGCATCTCTGATGGAAGCCTTGGGCACAGGATTGCAAGCCTCCGCATCACCCGTGAAGCCTATCTCCCCACGACAACAGCGCCCCCAACATACATTCGCTGAACCTAAGCAGCGTGTATGGACGTTATTGGCACAAGACGGCTTCACCCGCGAGGTGCTCTCTCTCCTCGACCCCACCGCCGTTGCCCATAGTTTAAGAATATTCCATCGACGCATCCTTCAGCAACTTCCTGACAACCTCACAGCCGACCATATTTTGAAAGCAGATAGCGATCCCAGCAGCTCTCCAGATTCAGGTGCTGGTGCACCAGCCTCGCCGTCAGCAGCACTATTTGGAAGTGACGACCGACCGCACTGGCTCACACGACTACTTCTCATGCAGATATTAGGTGCTGATTCATCGTGCAGCACTGGAGTGGAGCGCAGCGCGTCGTCACGCACGCATTCGCGTTCTGAAGTGATATCCATGTGGGCGAGGATTGGAGAGCTTTGTCGGGTTGCGGGCGATGAGTGTTCGTGGATGGCTATATCTGCTGCGCTGCGCTCGCGTCCTGTTGCACGGCTTAGTAAAGCGTGGAGGCGAGCGGATCGTCAGAGTATTATGGCTGTCGAGTCGTGGGTTTACCCTGGGGGTGATGGGCAGGTCGTGCTTATCAATGGGCCTGGTTTGACGCCTTGGGGTGGGGAGGTTAGGGACCGAGCCAAACATCTTCTTGAGCAAGCTAGAGAGGAAAGGACGGATGAGGTGTGGGCGGCAAAGCCTCTTTTGCAGATCAGGGACTTGTTCGAGGGCTTTCGGACGAAGATCTCGTTGTGCCCTAGGAATACCTCGACAGACGATCTTCCTCATGACGTCGAGAAACTCCTCAGCTTTTGGCAAGATTTCGTGGAGGAGAAAGGTAACCCGCCCTCGACATTAGCGTCCAAGTTCCAACGGTATGTCGAATAGTCAGCCTTCTGTGGTAGGAACATATTGATTTGCGAATAGGGTGGACCAATTCATGTCACTTTCGTTAGCTGCAGAACCGAGACGCAAAGGACTGTTTGAGCCGTTTTTCTGGTCGCATTCCATGTCTACGCCGCATACGCTTTGTCATCCCCTTACGCCCCTGCTTTTCGTGGACCCGCTACCAACGGTCACGCTCCTTGATCGAGCGCAGATTTGGCGTGGCCGGCTAGAGAGTGGACCGACAAAGCTTAGTGTTGACGAGCTCCAGCGTCTCCGCGGACTTGATGTAGCGCTGACTCCGGCATCTCGTAGAGCAGACGCCTCGTCCAGTAAAGATAAGCTATTCAATATCGGCGACGTCGACATTCGGGAGACTGCTATTCCTGTTTATGATGGAGAGCTTCTCCTCGTTGCTCGCAGCGACCTAGATCCATTGTCCTCATCTCGGCCTCCTTCTCGTGCACCGTCTAGACCCCCAAGTTCTGTAGTGGAGGGGTGTAATCTCGACAAACCTATGACGCGTTCGCCCTCTATCCGGGTAAAGCCTGGATCGTCTCAGGGTCTCGAGCGAAAGAGCAGCGTTGCACGTCGAAGCTCGCTGCCTTCTCTATCTTCTCGGCCGAACGCCATGGTGACAGAAGTGTCGTCAGAGAGGCCCATTCGCGTCATCGTGCAAGCTGGAACTTTGGACCGGCTGGTCAATGTCCTCGTCCATGGCCTTCAGGGCGTTTCAGTAGCTGTGGCGGATGATAATGGCGAGACGTCTTTAAGGGACGGAAAAACTAGGGATCTTGTCGTTGATCGGTCCGAGTTTGCGCGGGTATGGTGGCATGTGTTCCGGAGTTTCGTGACGCCTATTGTCTTTTTTGAGGTATGGTAGTCGCATTTCCGTGTTTGAAATGGCTAATTCATATATTCTCTAGCTACTTCGTAAACGCTTTTTAGGCAGTCGACCCTCCAGCCAGCCCTCCCCAAACAGTTATCTCCACGTGATACAGTTTCGGTCGGAAGTGCTGGAGGCGATCAAGGACTGGATAACGTCTGGAGGAGGAGCCCAGGATTGTCTGGATGATGTCCAGCTGTTTGAAGCTGTGCGGTCTTTCCTGGACAGTCCGTTAGACCGCTCTTCCTTTGATGCTCTGACTACGGTTGAAAGTGAAGTTGGTCAAGCTTGGGACGCTCTCGATAGCGCTCGTCAGATGACACACGCTGTATTCACCACACAGACTCAACGCCCTCCGTCTGCCTGCTTAGCTAATGCTAATGCTCGACCGCTGAAGTCGACATCTCGAGCGCGATCCTTTGGTAATCAACCACCGGACCTCGATGCGATCAGTCCTGATGAGCTCGTCGAGAATTTGAACGCTATGGGTTCTGCGGCATTGAGTAATATAAGCGAGGAGGTTGGTTCTCCCCTTCCTAATTTCCAACTTGGGTATTCATTTTCCTTTCAGGACCTTTTCATCACCGCAGATCTGTTAGAGATACAAAGCGCAGACCGCACCGGCTGGTTTTCAACTCGGGAAGTGCCATCGACTGATGACATCGACATACAATCTATGTATTCCCACATGACGGACGTTCAGCCATCTTCGCTGATATCCGAGCTTTCTCAGGATACTATCTACCGTCTCCTACCGCCTAGCATCCGCAGCTGTATCCGTGCCTTTAACATCCTTCGGAAATGGACCATTTCCAAGCTCGTCTCGCCGAAACTGGGGATCCGACTTCGACAATCAAGAATGGACCTTTTCCTTCGAGCTATAGAGATCGCCCGTCTAAGGAGTATGAATGCTGGTTCCACATCCCTCGGGTGTGTGGACCGGCCTTGTGTGCGGTCTTTTGTCGAGGCTGTTTTAACTTCGGCTATCATCAGTTCAGAGAGCCGTATGCATCATCGTCCATGGCAAAATATTGCGAATAGTCGGGGGGTTCAGTGCGATAGCCTTGTAGGGCTTCTCTCAAGACCGGCTATGCCCAAGAAGTCGTATGGAGATGTTCTTGCTGTTGACGTTAGCTGGATTTTGGAGCGTATACTCGAGTTGGTGAGTATACCGAATGTGGTCATGACATCGGACGAGAACGATCAGTGCATCATCAATTTAGACAAGCGCAGGTAAGATAAATTATGGCTATGAAGTACGGTCTTCTGACAGGTTTCTAAGGCACCTTTGCAATCTCATTTTGACTACTCCGTCGTTCTCGAAGAGGAACCGTCCCCGCGAAGAGGTCGACCGGAAAGACTTTGAACGGTTGAACAATATTGAGAGAGAGATGAACTTGATCACACTCGACCACCGAAGCATCAGAGACGAGGCCCAGCGGGAGGCCCTGCAAGCTCAAGGCAATGGTTCGACATCTGCCAAGAAGACCGTACGCCCATTCCAGAGGCTAGTCACCGTGCAACAAGAGAAGTACAAACGAGACAGGTATCTCCATGACCGTCTCAGCAAAGACAAAAAGCAGGAGCAATTGCGCAATGAGCGGAGAGATGATCAAATTAACAAGGCGATGCGGTCGCGAAAGCCGATGACTCAGGTTCAGAAGCAACACCGGATGAAGAAAAGCTACTCTTCAGCGTTTTTCCAACTGATGAGGCCTATCTCCAGTGCATTTACTGATAGCATGCACGCTACGGCATTGAAGCGATCGCCCGCTGAATTGGACTTCTCGCCCTCTGGCAAACCTTCTTTGGTTCTTTCAGTCGTTGACGCTCGAGTTGCCCAATTTATCAATAACGAGAGGTCGTTCACATTCCAGCTGGACACCGAAGACGGCGGACATTATTTACTACAGGCAATTTCTAAACAAGAGATGGTACGATGGATCGAGCAAATCAATCGTGTTGCGAAACTTGCTGCTAAACGCCGCTTGACGTATCTTGGAAATTCACCAAAGCCGCAACTTGCAGACCATATCCACGACCATCCATCAGCTACTACAGCTTCGCGGGATCCCAGAGCTGGTAAGGTATTTCATGCCCTCCATCTCCCTCGTCTCTCATACATTTCTAGTCTTTGGTGTCGAACTGGAGTTTCTCCTCGAGCGTGAAGCTAATGGGGCACAGCCTGAGATTGGCTCGATTCCGTCGGTCATTCTGAGTTGCCTGTCTGAAGTCGAGTTTCGTGGGCTTAGTGAAGTCGGCATCTGTATGTTCTGGCCTCACTTTCCCCTGCAGAGGCCTAATTTTTTTTAACAGATCGTGTTGCTGGTGCCACTTCTGAAGTCAACGCTCTCCGCGACGCCTTCAACAGAGGTATGGTTTCTATCTGGAATTGGCTTCACGTAATTAATGGAGGATTGGCTAGGCGAATTGCCTATCACCCCCGATAATGATATCCATGCCGTGTGCGACTTGATCAAGTCATGGTTCAGGTTGCTCCCCGAACCTGTCTTTCCATCGTCGTCCTATTTCAATGTTATCGAGGCAATGAGTAAATCCATCCCATCAATGGTGTTTCCTCAATGCTCATGTTCTTGCAGAGCTCGAGAATCTCAACTCGCGGCTTGCGTGTATCCGGAGTGTTGTGCACGGCCTTCCTCAGGCAAACTTTGATCTTTTGAAGAGGATCGTCGAACATCTCGATAGGCAAGTTTTTGTGCTTGTTTCTTTCGTCAGCTGAATGATGTTGATGCTCGGACTCTAGAGTAACCGACTATGAGGAACACAACCAAATGACAGCTGAAGCCCTTGCAATCGTTTTTAGCCCCAACCTCCTTCGTGCACCGCAGAATGACTTTGCCCTGATCTTGTCGAACATGGGACATACCCACAAACTCGTGAAAGCCCTGATCACTCATGTACGTGGTGTGAACACTCATTGTTCCTTCGCTGATGCTCGCAGCAGTTCCATGTAATCTTTGACGACGAGCTCGAAGCCGACCACGACATAGAAGAAGATGAAATGGAGGAGCCTATCCTCGAGGAGGACGAAGAAGAGGAGATAGACTCTCCCGCCGCTGGCGATGAGTCATAAACCACGGACACTCATGTATATGGTCACACCTAACCCCCCCATCTACAACGGACTATTTGTTGTCGTCATAATCCTTTTGCATTCCGTTCTCGGGGTCGCCTACGACCATTCGCGGATATCTATCATGGACATTGTACAGTACCACACTCCCCACAGTATTCTCGCTGCTCATCCTGACGTTCTTTTTGGGTTCATCCATTTTTATTCCCATTACTCGACTTTTCTGGTCTGCGCAAAATTACTGTAAAGCAGTCTAGATGCTCCCGTAGCACTGTCCTAATCTTCATCCCAGTTACTTGCTTGTTGAGGGACTTTAGGCCCTCCTGCGGGTTTGCTCATGATGATGCTGTCGACGCTGAGTACAGATACGGCGGCTTCTGTTGCGAGCTTGATGGCCCACTGTTTTGCAGCTAGTGGGTCGAGAATCTTGAAGTCGGTAGCTAACAGAGTACCATCTTGTTCAGCCTGGCATACAATCAATCAATCAAAGAGTGATGATTTATAGCTGGTGAACTTTACCTCTATATCGACGCCCCAAGCTTCGCCGCCCTTCTGTTCGTGCTTGGCCCATAACCGACTGAGAACTTCGTTACCCTCAGCACCTCCCAGCGCGTTCTCAGCAAGCGTTCTGGGTATGACTTCGAGTGCTGTAGCATGCCGCTTCACAGCACGTTGTGCCAACCCCCTCATACCGCTCCCATAAGCCTCGACATGCTTGCCTAGCTCCAGCTCCGTCGCACCTGCACCAGGAACTAGTCGTGGATCTTTTATGAGGGATTTGATCACATTGACGCCATCGTCGATCGCGCGCTCGAGATCGTCGAGATGGTTGGCTGTTGCTCCCCTAAGCACGATCGTCGCCGTACGCGTCTTCTCTGTGTGTCCCTCATACCCATCCTCACCAGGAGCGAGTTGACGGAGGACGGTGACGCGGTCTCCGCCGATCTCTGTCGTCTCGAAGATGTCGACAAACCCTGCTTCCTCTGGGGTGGGTGCACCGACACGGGCGAGAGGGGTGGCGTTGGCGACGCGAGCTACGCGGCGGAGGTCAAATTTAAAGAGGACTTTGAGAACGGCGATGTTGAAGCGATTGAGGTAGTGTAGGGCGAGGTCGCCGACGGATGAGCCTGCGATGATGACTTTTATACCTGAGTCGGCGATTTCTTTGAAGATCTGTTAATTGAGTGATAGTTAGTTAAAGGTAATGAGACGGAGGAGAACATACATTTTCAAGTTGTTGTTCCTCGCCGCGCGTGAAATTGAGCATTTCATCTGCATTTTTGAGAAGGACGGTGCCCTTGGTTTCGGTTTGGGCGATGTCGAGGGCGCATGTGAACACGGTTACTTTCGCGCCTGAAACCTTTTTGATGATACCTTGAGGTGGGATGTGAGTGAGTGCTGTATCAAGGATTCGGGTAGAATTACCTTCCGGTTCGCGACCAAATACCATGCCTTGTACGACTTTGCTGCCCGAAAGGCTGCCGCCCATGATCTTGACGACGCGAACGTTGTCGACATTGAAATTCTTCGGGTTTTTGGGCATGACTGCGAGTGCGGCTTCTGCAACCAATGATGAAAGTGTATCTTCGTAGCCGTACTGTTTTGATGCGATAGCGGGTTTGAGGGCCGTGATGAGGGATTCCTGCGTGAAAGGGGACGGTAGGCTGGACGTTGATAGATCTGCGGAACTACATAAGAAAACGTAAACCAGATGAGGGAGGACTCACTTTCAAGTTCTGCAAGTGCTTTAACGCATGCGAGTTCGTATCCCTTGATGACTTCGCTAGGGTGGAGGCCCATAACAAGTAGATTCTCCGATTTCTTGAGCAGTTCTCCTGCGAGGATGATGACCATGTTGGTAGAGTCACCCATCTAGATCTAAGTTAAGTGTATATGAAATAATGTGAATGGAAAAGTACATGCCTCAGACTCTTGAGCTTGGGATGCCATGACAAGAAGCTTGGCTGCTGGGTGAACGACTTCGACCTCCCTGATGATGGTAGCGGCATCGGATGTTACGAAAAGGCGGCCAAGGTGGTTTATTATAAGATTATTGCGGCTTAACAGAGAGGTCAGAATAGACATATTATAAAGATGGGATACGTACCATTTGGACCAAAGCTAGTCCGTACGAGATCTGATAGTTCTGAGACTGCTTGAATGTTTCGAAGGACGGCATCCTCAATGCCCTGGAGGTGCTGCAACAGTGTTATCGGACGTTGTGTTGAAAGATCGGACGTATCAAGAATACCTTGTAGCCATCCTTGAAAAGTTGAAGGTTATTGGCCTTTGGTACCTTTAGCGACATGGTTTCCGATGCGCAACACTAAGACTTTCAGACGCGTCCTTAGCTTGACTTTTTGAGACTCCGCGGAAGCATCTAGGTAGCACTATGATTATTCAATCAACATCTCCGAGTCGTTTGCACTGTGGATAGTAGATCCAATGAATTTCAGTAGGTCATTTCAGATGATAATGCTCTCAAACTCAGAGCATTTAGTGCTGAAACGGAGGTGCTGATATTGCCGTTTTTTACTCTGATGTTGTGCTCTGAAATTATACTCTGAAATAAGTGCTCGAAAAAGAAAAAGATTGTGACATCACACAATGTGACCAACATGACGACAACTGCGGCAGTGGCCGTATATAATACGCGCCTGGCAGGAATCGAACGCAAGACCTAACGTTAAAGCTCAGAGCGGTTCCGATGGTAGGATGTGCCATCGCCAACAATGCTCCCACGTGCTACAATGATCCAAATAATGGTGGCTGGCTTTACATGGGCAGGTTCCGGTGGTAGGATGTGCCGTCGCCAACAATGCTCCCACGTGCTACAATGGGCTAAATAATGGTGGCTGGCTTTACATGGGCAGGTTCCGGTGGTAGGATGTGCCATCGCCAACAATGCTCCCACGTGCTACAATGGGCCAAATAATGGTGGCTGGCTTTACATGGGCAGGTTCCAATGGTAGGATGTGCCGTCGCCAACAATGTTCCCACGTGCTACAATGGGCCAAATAATGGTGGCTGGCTTTACATGGGCAGGTTCCGGTGGTAGGATGTGCCGTCACCAACAATGCTCCCATGTGCTACAATGATCCAAATAATGGTGGCTGGCTTTACATGGGCAGGTTCCGGTGGTAGGATGTGCCGTCACCAACAATGCTCCCATGTGCTACAATGATCCAAATAATGGTGGCTGGCTTTACATGGGCAGGTTCTGGTGGTAGGATGTGCCGTCGCCAACAATGCTCCCACGTGCTACAATGGGCCAAATAATGGTGGCTGGCTTTACATGGGCAGGTTCCGGTGGTAGGATGTGCCGTCGCCAACAATGCTCCCACGTGCTACAATGATCCAAATTATGGTGGCTGGCTTTACATGGGCAGGTTCCGGTGGTAGGATGTGCCATCGCCAACAATGCTCCCACGTGCTACAATGATCCAAATAATGGTGGCTGGCTTTACATGGGCAGGTTCTGGTGGTAGGATGTGCCGTCGCCAACAATGCTCCCACGTGCTACAATGGGCTAAATAATGGTGGCTGGCTTTACATGGGCAGGTTCCGGTGGTAGGATGTGCCATCGCCAACAATGCTCCCACGTGCTACAATGGGCCAAATAATGGTGGCTGGCTTTACATGGGCAGGTTCCAATGGTAGGATGTGCCATCACCAACAATGCTCCCACGTGCTACAATGGGCCAAATAATGGTGGCTGGCTTTACACAGGCAGGTTCCAATGGTAGGATGTGCCGTCGCCAACAATGTTCCCAGGTGCAACAATGGGTTATTGGGCAATAGCAAGTTGCTAGTGTGTTGTCAGATTTACATCCTGTTACATAGACTGTTTCTAATGGGGGAATCCTCCATCAACAACATTGTGTCATTAACTTATCTCGGAATAACATGCTGTTGATGTTCTGTCAGACATATCTAACCTTACATGATCATATTGAGGTGGTTGATTGCATAATCATTCACAGTGTGTCCCAGAGTGATATTAAGTTGTCTCGCCATAGCAAGTTGCTGGCATGTTGTCAGATGTACATATTCTTGCATGGAGTTCTTGCATTGGCGGAATCTACCACTGCTAACAGATAGCCAAGGTGTCATCACATCAAATCATGTTGGTACCATCTGGCAAAGCTTACATAGCCTTACATAGAGCATTAAATATTATGAATATGGATTGAACATCAATTGCATTAGGATTTACGGTTCATACAAAAGTTAACATTAAGTAGTGCTAGTGGGAACTCGTTCTCGAAGAGCAGCGCGTTTCTCCCGAATTTTAGCCAGCGCGCTGTTTTTGCTGATACATCGCTGCGAAGATGAAGAATTAGGGAAAATGCGACTGTGAATGATATTAACTCGAGAGGTAGACGGTGAAATACGTTACGAACCGTGTCCACCACGTCATTAGGTCCACTACTTCTACACTTTCCTCAGGATCTTCCAATAGATCCAGGATGCTGTGATAGAAGTTTTCGGAGTCCGTGACCGTGTCGGTACGTGAAAATACGGACGATGAGCTTAACGAAAACCTAACCTGACAGGACAATCAGTGTGAGGAATACATGATCAAATTTCAACCATACCTGCGTGGCAATATATGCTAGAGACCCTTTAGTCACGGACTTCATGCCGTGGAGATACGCGTTCCCGGAGCGCGTGGCTTTCGGCTCCCTATCTACAGAGCTCGGTGATGTAAAAACATGCTTGAAACCCTGTAAAGAAAAATTATAGTAACGCCGTTATCGCTGACAACGAACTTACAAATATAAGTATTTCGCTCCTCAGTAAACCCTTCCACGGGTCCTCGGAATCGTAAACATACCCAGCATACAAGAACATGGGCCATTGGTCGCCACGAACTGCGGTTTCGCCGCTTTTGAGACTTTGCTTGGTTCTAGGTAGTTATTACAGTTAAATTATTAAATTGGGTGGTCGGGAGACTTACTCTGCATCCGACCAGTCAAGGCCTGCGGGGCAGAGTAATGCGCCAGTTACTTCGTGATTAAATCCACGGTCAGATTTGATATTTCTGGAGAGGGGCGGTATGACCGCCTGTCCTCTGGGCACAAGCCACTCAAGGACTGCCGATTTGAGGGTCTTCGTATCGTCACCTCGTGCGCCAGAGGCTCCTTTACCCATCTAGTAGAGCAATGACTATGATAGAATGGCAATATAATGAACTTACCAATTCCCCCACATGAATGACGTCCTCCTCCTCGCCATTCGTTAGACGATCTAGCAGACCTGGATACGAGTCAACAAGTTCCAAAAACACCCTGTGTTCCCGTCGAATACTAACGAAAAAGTGTTGTGAGGCAATAGGAATTTTGACGTGACAGCGGTACTCACTCTGCAGGATAATCCTCAACAGAAGCGTCTTGTAATTCTTCAAGGCGTAGTATGCCCGCAGTCAGAAGAGCAGGGTAGTTACATAGTGCAAAAACTGTTCGACCGAAATGTCGACCATGAAGAACCAAGGGATTTGATGAAGTCCTGCTCGACAAGTCAGAAAGTCAAGGTTACACTGTTTAAAAAACCTACGCCTTTTTACGCGGGCACGAATGAAGTGCTGAACCACTACGCTTGCGCGAAGGATCACCGGCAAGTGCATGATTTTCGTCATCACTCATCCTATGTTGGAAGAATCAGAGGGATGAATTACAAGCAGCAAAAGAGACACTTTATATACTGTCCCATGAACCTTCCAATCTCCGACGACCGCGACAACACAAAACCGCGACAACACAAAACCGCGACAACACAAAACCGCGATTAATCAAAACCGCGATTGATGTCGTAAAGTCAACATGCAGACTATTATTACCTCAGTTAATAGCGCAGTTAGAATGGTGCGGTGATATATAGGTTACTGGTACCGTGGCGACAACTACCATCAGTTTTCCATCATGTACAGCCTGAGTAAGGCAGAGACTGGAACTCGGACGCCTGCTGGCTCTCCCTCTCGGAAACGTTTGCGACAGTGTATCCACGCTGGGAGTAACGTCACGCTACAGTAAGCATTGTTCAATATGTATGTATGCGGCCGATAAATAATGCTTGCACCTTAAGGTTCCAACTTTCCTCAGCGTGTGCGCTGGGGAGCGATAATGTAGAAAGTCTACAAATGAGCACTAATTGCAAGTAAGCCGTGTTTTATACTCCCAAGCAACTCAGACGATACGTACCGTGCAGGCAATTCAGTCATAGCAAATTCTACTGTGACAAAGCAACACAGACTACTGGTGAGATTTGACACACGTACTGGAAGCTGTATGACAATCTGAAGAAATCATCACCTAGTCACCGACGGACAGTCGATAATCGAAGTAGAATTTGAGCTGCGTCAAGTTAAGGAACAACTCAGCAACGCCGAAAATAATATTGCATACCTTTCAGATAGGGTGACCACGTACAGGTACAGATGGCTCGAAGAATACAATCGCGCCGAGAACCTGGATCACCATATGCCTCACGACGTCTGTGTCCCTGACCTTCCTCAGGTTGCAGATGGTGCCCCCTCTCCCAGTACACTTTCGGACTTTATTAAATGGGATGAAGCTGAAGGCTCAGAGCAGGAAGAGTGTAGCTAATGCAATACGAAGCCCAATACTAGAGTCCAAAAGGACTGGCCACTTTTCAATCAATTCATAATAATTATGACGAGTAGTATTAGCTATTAGTCCGAGAAACCGACGCGAGCAAAATGAACTAGGAAAATGTGTAGTACGGAATACAAATTACAGTAGCGTTAGAGCACTAGGTAAAAGTAAGTACTAGTGTTACTACTAAACTATAAGGTAGTTAAACAACGCGAGTGTAGGAAAAGAAAACCGTGACAAGTGGCATCACAAGTTGATATACGGCTTGACATATTCAAACTCAGCCGGAGTTTAGCGTTCACGCTAAACTCCGGCTGAGTTTGAATATGTCAGGCTGTGTGTCTGAACCGCTAAACTCCGGCTGAGTGTGAATATGTCAGGCTGTGTGTCTGAGCCGCTAAACTCCGGCTGAGTTTGAAATATCAGGCCGTATATCAACTGTGCCTTCAGTAAATGAAACTCCTTTCCTGAACGATATGTATATTATGGCCGAACTAAGTGTATGTAGTGTGAGGTTAATTAAATTAGTGTAGTTGAAGTCTTTTGATACCCGTTCTGTAGCGGGCGAGCGGAAGCACAGTGCAATGATAGTGTTTACCAGGGCGATTAGTTCAGTGACAATGTGTACGCATATCCGTGCTCAACGTCCACAATTTCCCCATCATGAGTCAGCGTCACAATTTTGTAGAACCGTATAAATTCTGATAATGCACCTTGACAGGTCTTCTTTCCGCTATCTCTACCTCGATCTCCCCTCGATACCACACACTTGGTACTTAGTAGGATAGAAAACATCTACTAGCATCAAATACAGTATGTAACGTTTGAATTGACTACGGAAACTGAGAAATGATGTATTGATCATGTACAACACAGACCCAGACAGACTATCCGGTATGGCCAAGCGCGCTGCATCTATCGATGACCAACGTGCCCCGAAGCGAGTCAGAATTGCTGAAGGTGAGTCTCAATACGGTGACAATGATATTGACGACATAGTAACTCATGAGCCTATCCATACGACACAGGGACTTTTCCCAGGCTGGTGGCGCCATCACCCAAGGCGGATGAAGGCGCCTGGCGCATTCTAGAAACGTTCCTTACCACCGATGCCACATATCCTCAGACAGAAGAGGCGTTTATGTCTTATCTGGGTGATCGATACTCAGCGGAGGACTGGAAGGATGCCCTGGCCGCGTTGTTCTCTGGCGATGGCGACGACAGTATTGCGTTAGCAAATCTTCGCGCCCTCAAAGCCGTTCACGTATCCCAGGCCTCCACTGTGTCATCGAACACAACGGACGCAGCCAACAACTCACCCGTAGCTACATCCGAGTCCGCGTCGAAGAGGAATCGTCGATCGCGCAGGCCATTTAATGTAGGCGCAATCTTGACTTTTGATAGCATTTATACTGAGCACCAAGTGTAGCCCTACATTAACGATGAAGCAGAAGTGGAGGACGACGAGGACGAGGATGGATTATTTAATGTATGTAAAATATTCAACTTCCTGATGACTCTATACTCAACAACCGTAGCGCTTTATCGACGACCAAGCAAGGGAATCCGACGAGGAATCCGATGGAGAGGCGGAGGGTAGAAATGACTCTTCTGTGCAAGCGCCCAACGTTACGGCCTTGCCAGGCCCATCTGCCAAGAATAGGTTGGCTGCTGCGATTAATGATATCGTAGGCAGGTACCAGGAGAAACCGGGTGATTTTTCAAGGGGAGACCTTCCTTGCAAAGCCTTCTGGTCTCCCGGCACAATTGAAAACCGGATGTATCTTCTTCTAGTTCATAGTACGCCTGTTTTAAATCCTGTAACATCTCACTCATTGCGTTGCAGGAACTGCCACTCAATATATCGGCGAGCACCTTCAGAGCAAAGGATTTCCTGTTACCGTGTCGGTCTGGGTGCCGGGCCAACTCTACGTGGTCTCGGATAGCCCCAAAACGATTTCAGCATCGCTTCCGCCTTCACATAGTTTCTCGGTCAGAGACTATCAGCGCATCTCGGAGGAGGAACGGGAAGCAGTAGAACGTTCAAATATCAAACTTCCCCAGCCATCGTGGGTCAGGATCAAACACGGCAAGTACAAGGACGCCATAGCCTACGTGTTCGATTCCGAGCAATCCAACCTTTTTGTCGAGGTTCTAGTGCCTCCACGAGACTTCCCTTATCCCATGCCTAAGGGATCTGTTGCGCTGCTTGACCGCTCTCACCTTCCGAAGGACAACACAGTGGCCGACATCATTCACGACGAGGAAATTGTAGGATGCTCGTACAGAGGGGCAAAGTACTACAAGGGACTTCTACTGAAAAATTGTCACCGTCATCTCCTAGAATACGTGGCCTCCCCTCACATTGACGATATTCGACTGCATCTGCAGTCCGGGTGGGACACATCCTTTGTGAAGAAATCAATTGTGGCGTTTTCGATGCAGTTCCTACGCGCAGGCGATGCGGTCAGGGTCATCAAAGGCGCAGTTTGTTCAGAGATTGGTACCGTCCTGTCGATAGATCATACCGTTGGTTCCGCTTGCTTAGAGCTCGGAGATCAAGTCGAAACAGAAGTTCGACTGGAGGATCTAGAGCGCATCTTCTATGTTGGAGACACAGTACGAGTTGTAGCGGGTGCGTACTTGGGCTTGGAAGGACACGTCATTGAGATATCGGGAGATATACTTTACCTTTGTCAAGATATCTCCAAGGAAGAGGTAGGTTTCTAGCATACATTGCGTCACTATCTAACACTTGAAACATAGGTGCAAGTATCTAAATACTACTTAGATCGTCGCCCTATGCATCACACGTTTCAACCACGACTTCCGGCACAGCAACACTACGAGCCTCCCCCTGACGAATCCATACAAGTCGGGGACCATATAAAAGTACTTGCGGGAGAGCACATGGGAAAATGCGGTATCGTGTCATGGTTTCCTGCGGGAGCGACGCAGCTGTGGTTCCGCGAGACGAACTCAATCTTCATTGAGGACGAGACCAAATACAGTTTGAGACCTCCAGTCATCCATGTTACTGCCACATTTGTTCAACGGACGCACCTCCCGCAAACAATCACGTACACTACAGAAAGGGGTTATGACGTCAGGCCTGGAGACGTCGTCAGTGTAGCTCGTGGGCCGGAGTATCAAATGAAAGGCGTTGTGCAGAGCGTTGACTTCCCAAACGCACGTTTGACAATACTATCTGAAAGTGATCAATCGCTCGTAAGTACCTTTTAAAGTGACTTCGATCATTTCTGACTCGGACCTGTTGTAGATCGACGTCCCAATCAGATTCGTGGTGAAGTTACGTAACGCACCTTTAGATTCTTTTCGCAAGATCATCAACGACGAAGTGTTCTTAATTGGAGGCGACCGAAAGGGCTTCCGAGCTACGTTGTACAGTGTTGGAGAGGAGAATTGTATCGTTGCACCGCATGGGCAGGCGCGTATCAGGGTAAAATGCAAGGACGTGGCCACAAAGTGAGCGGCGCTTAGTACATCTTTGTGATTTAATTATTAACGACTGTTAATAAGGTATGGAATGAGGTTAAATGGTGTGATGCTGGGAACATCAGACTTGATATCCTTATGTGATTTGCGAAGAAAATCGTACTTGACGTTGCCGCCGCCGCCGAGATTTACCACCCCCCCTCCAGACCGAGTTCCCTCCGAGTCTGCCGAGTCTACTTCCGACTCTATCCGCGCAGATTCAAGCAGCCTGTGGACCTCCTGGAGCGCCAACCCTGAGGATGCTAATACTGCGGCGGATCCTTCGTCAATCATCGACTCTAGTTCGTCGAGCGTCGACCCTGGCTCATCAAGCGTCAACCCTGGTTCGCCGACATTGGACCCCTGGACTGTGGATGCTCAGGACATCCAAGATAGCATCGACGCCAGAGCTGAAAAAAGTGAAGACAATGGTGGGCCCTCAATGGAGACATCACGATATATTGCTAACTTGATTATAGGCCCGGGCCCTCTACCTTGGTTGATGTCCAAGGAATTTGCTTCGCAGATTCTTACATATCACGCGCTGCTTAAAGTCTCGTTGAAGTTCAATGGAGGCGGAGGCAAGCTTCACAGACGATTTGTATCAACGGCCTGTCCTGACCCATTCTGCGGTGCGAACGGACCAGCACCCGAGGGTTCTGTCGCAGTGTTCTGCGCATCAAGCAATAAAGGCGCTACGCTTCAACACTACCACATCCCCGCCGGTGATCTGAGCCCAGCGCCTCCACGCAGAAAGAATCAACTATGTCTCATTCTAGACGGGGCTTTTCGCGGTCAGATACGCACTGTCTCGAAGTGTAATGTTAAGCTCAGTACTGCTGAGCTTGTGGTTAAGGACTCGGATGCTCCTGGTATCACCTTGCGTTTTGATCAGATATGTCTCGTGGAACTTTCAGGACAGATGATGTCATAAACTCTCTTCGTACTTCATTACTTAGGACAAAGCTACTAGTAGTAATAGTAGTAATAGTAGATCCAGTTTACCTGTAGATAATTGGGCGTACTACTACTACTACTAGTACCATACATTACCTACTATCACAGAGCAATCAACGGTTTTGCGAAATCCATTTATGGATCACTGAACACTATTTTAATTATGTTTCTTCAAGTTTGAGCTACTAGTACTAACTTGAATTCGACACTGGCAAGAGGTGTGCAAATTTGTCATTTATGACATACACCGGCCGCAAATTCACTGGCAGTATTACACTATAGGAAGTACTAGCGGCCCAGAACATCAGCACACAAAATACTGATTTTCAGGGTTTCGTGCATTATGACCACTAGAAGTTAAACTATGCCAGAATTCAGTACCTACTAGAGCCCTGAAAGTGACATTTTTCGGGGTCGAAAACACTGACTTTCACGGTAAATGTAAATTTAAAAATAAAAAAATACAAGTAGGTGGAGTCGAACTCACAACCTACGGAGCACAGGAGATCATGCCAGCGAGTCTTCTACCCAGCACACAAACCATTAAGCCACAAGTCCCTTAAAAGTGATAGTAAGAGGCAGCATATAACTAAATCACACAGATTCAGAAACAATTAGGAGTTGAGTTTAATCTTGTTTACACCAGTGTAAGGATCACATAGCCCCAACCATAGCTTCAGAATAAGGTTTACTATTCCAGCTTCGTCTAGCTTAAGGGTTATTGACACATTCTCTTAGAGTCTGTTTGGCCACCAATATTTGCGCCAGTTTACGCAGGTTTAGAATCTATATTTTACTTTCATAATCATAGGACCATGCTGGTCACAGTGTGACCAACCTTAATAATTAAATCAATACTAAGTAATAGTAGGCATGCCCGTTACCCATCTACAATCTATCCATCATTGCAACTCTTACAGGATGTCTTGGGGCAGAAAAAGTGCCCGTGGTGGTGCAGAGCTGACAGAAGCAAGAGATCGGTGTGTGTGGACAGAAGCAGATGAAACCGTCCTCATCCAGTATGTCACCACCAACTGCTCACAAGGTGGTGATGGTATGAACTTTGATCACACATTTTGGGTTGCTGCTGCCGCTGAAATGGAAAAACACCCCTGCTTGGGTACAAGCAAAATAGTGGCAGCATGTCAATCAAAATGGGGGCGGGTATGTACTACTACTATATCAGCCTTGGTACCCTCACTAATGATCGAGTTTCAGCTCCGTGGTACATTCAACGTCGTCGACAAAGTGGCCAATGCTTCCGGACTATCTTACAGCATGGAACACGGAGCTTCGATCACTCCAGAGTCCGAAAACATGTGGACCGACTTTGTGAAGGTACAGTGATTTTAATTCACATCAAACTACTACGACAATGCTAATTACTATGAATCAATAGAAAAATCCAAAGGCCAAAGGCCTCCGGGACAAGGGTTGGAAGCACTATGAGGCACTGAAAGGTCTCATACCTGTCAAGTCAGGTAACAACAACTCGTACTTTGCCACCATCGTGACACCACCTCCCATCATTCCTTCGCCTTCTTCTAGCAGCACAGTCACCTCCCTTTCCTTTGACGAGGTCCATATGATGGATCTTGGAGATGCGCTTGATGGGATCGAGTTCCCCAGCTCTATTTCAGGCGGCCAGCGCGCAACCCCCCTCACCCCAGAGAACCTCCCTCCATTTGATGCTGCACAGCAACCCTCCCTTGAGTCGGTCCATGTTAGTGCGCCATCATCAACAGCTTCTGGTAAACGGAAGCTGATTGATGATGATGAAAGTATGCTTGATATTGTTACCTGCCCCCCACATTCAACGAAATCAGGAGACTCAGGGAAGTCTGCACGCCTGACAATGCCTGTGGGCATCCAGCAGATGGGGACTAGTATTGGCGGTCTTAACACAACGTTCGAGCGCGCGGCCAATGCTCTTGAGGCCAACACCTCCAACACCTTGGCGCAATCAGTAGATCCCATCCCTTTGCGCAGGCAGAAGGCAGTGAAAAAGTTGCAGAGTGAGGGTCTAGAGGATGCACAACTACTCAATATCTTGAATAAATTTCAGGCCGACATCGCTATCATTGATATTTATCTCGCTATTGAGGTAGATAGTCTTCGGCGGTTGTTTTTAGAGCAGCATTCAAAGTAGTGTAACATGTCTTCTTGTCGTGTCGTGTTCTCTTGTATTGTACTTGTAGTAGCAAAGCAATGTCATCATTTGACGGAGATACTTTAGATCATAGTCATCGATGAGGGTCTGGTCTTAATCTGACAATAATGTCATCATTTGACAGAGATACTTTGGATCATAGTCATCAATGAGGGCCCGGTCTTAATCTGACAATAATGTCATCATTTGACGGAGATACTTTGGATCATAGTCATCAATGAGGGTCTGAACGGCTATGGTATTAACGTGACTACAGTACTAGTGGTTCTATGATTGCCTGCTCCCCCCTCTGAATCCTTTCCCTGTTGTAGGCCTCCCACATCTCACTAGCAATCTGGTCATGACGGAGGCTCGCACGAGTGCGTGCTTGCTCAGTAGGAGGACTGTTAGCAAGGTTTCCAGTGTCAGTGAGAATGTGCACATCTAACACATTACGATAGTCCATCATGTCGTTTGGATTGTGAACTCAAATAACGTTGTGCACGAGACACAAGGCAGGAGGAATGCGTGCTTGAATGTCCATTTTGTACTCTGGCGGGAGGAGAAGGATACGAAATCGGTGCTTGATGACACCAAAAATGTGCTCAACAGCATTTCGAAGCATTGCATGACGCAAATTGAAAAGTTCTTTGCGGTTACAAGGCCTATGTAATGATGTGAACATAAGTATGAATGGTACTAGCAGAACACATCATACAAAGTATTGGCATGACCCCACTCTGCAAGATGATAATGCACGCCCCAAAACAGGACCAGAAGCTCATCACACAAGCCCAATCCAGCGTCTGCAAGATAATACTTTCCCTCAGGGATATTGAAATTGGTAGTACGAGCATCATGATAGACACGAGCATCTGCAGCTGACCCCTCCCAACCGCTCAATATGTAGGTAAACGAAAGGTTGAATGAACATGCCGCGAGGCAGTTTTGAGAGAAGTTTGCCTTGCAATCCTGAGCGGCATGCCGATCTTCACCAAAAGGATGGCATGTGATGTGTGTACCGTCAATGGCTCCAATAGCATCGACAAAGAACGGGAAGAACTTCAGGTTTTTCATGATTTCTGGGGGAGGAGGGCTATCTACGTCGGGCAGGCAGATGTATGTCGTATATATCGGTGGCGAGGAGAATGCAAAAAGAACCCGTTTAAAATACCTGAAAGAACATAAGCTTGATACCAGGACAGCAACAATATACGTACTTTGATATTGTTTCATTGGACTGCTGAAAGTGTTCACCAAGATGGCGAATCGAGAGACCCATGACAGACGCATAGAGAAATATAGCAAGCTGCTCTTCTAGCAGTACATGCCTGGAATCTCTGCATCCTGCTTGCCGAAGGAGATTGATGAGCACATAGAAAACGTGCTTGTGGACCACGAGCTCGCATCTGATGCGTTCAGGGTGTCCAGTGAGAAGTTCAGTGACCCATGCAGTCCCCGACAAAGCGGAGGTATGATACGGCTCTTTGTCATAGTAGGTGTTTGAGTAAGCTTCGAGCACGGTAGTTGTTGTGTTGAGGACTGTAATGACCGTGCGCATAGCATGCATGGCCATCTGCATGATGCAT
Organism: Suillus brevipes Sb2; assembly: GCA_011800875.2. Lineage (NCBI taxonomy): Eukaryota > Fungi > Basidiomycota > Agaricomycetes > Boletales > Suillaceae > Suillus > Suillus brevipes. The sequence goes on along the minus strand of JRHT02000020.1, from coordinate 66,288 downwards.
GCCAGATACCTCCTATCACTCTCCTCTGCATCATAGTCCATATCCTCTGCCTCCACAAGGTTGTATTCATCCTCGTTAGCGTCCTCGTCGTCATCAGCAAAACTCCCCAAATGTGACAACGCGTAACATTACCTGATTAGGAACCATCAAAATGTTCAAGTATTATGACGCACGTATGCGTGCGTCATACATTGTAAACACCTCACCACCCTCACATGACCATTAACGCAGCTCAAAAATGGTGACAGTGACGTTATATTGTGGTTATAAGGTGGTAGTGCCATTATATGTACCTCGCTACAGTAGCAAATGTATATATGTGCAATAGAAACCTACCCTGTCAAGTCCCTAGTAACCAGATTCTGGCCTGTTCGTCCACTATTCTGGTGTCAGATCAATAGGGACATCCACTAGTATGCGGGAAGAGCGACGATTGATGGAAGAAGGCGGAGGAATGGCTTCGGAAAAGCTACTGTGTGTTGTAGCCGGCAGAAGTGGGGATCTAGACCGGGAGGTTGAGCGAGAACTCTGACTGGATTTAAATGGACAGATGGGAGTGTGAACACTGCGTGAAAATCTACAGGAAAATATACTCTGAGCAGGCCATGCCATGGGAGGCATCACATTGGACTGCTTGCGAGGGTTGACGACATCTGCTAGCGTGGCAGACGCAACGATGGGGCTAGGAACATTATTACTAGAAGTGATCCGTGCCCCGGGATGCACAGACACGTACAGTTCATTCTTGCAGCGTTCAGTCTCTTGTCCTCCTCTGTCGCCGTCGCCGAGCTTCACGGTACTTCGAGGAATTCCGGTTATTCTCCACATGCTGCAAAATGAACACACGGCCAACTGCACCTGCCTATGACCCGAAAGCTCATCCCCAAACGACTTGCACTCAACACAAACACAGGCCTCGGCGACTTCTTCGACCTGTAAGTCCACACAAACAAAACTCCCTTTCCTAACCAACCCTCCCCCAGAACATACAGCGTCCTCATAAACATCGGCGGCACCTCCCTACCCGTCGTCCTAGGTGAGCCCTCCCATCTCCCGCAGGAAGCAACTGCATCTGAGGCTAAGGAAGCACACGATGACGGCAGACACGGGTTCTGTCCGATATATGCCAGGGTACGTGCGCCTCCATGAACACAGCTCTCTATGCGCCGAACACCTTCCATGATACAGGCCTACCACCGCTGGGCCTGCCGCGCACTTGCCACGCATATGGGCTAAATTTTTTGACTGCCTACCTCGCCGCGAACACCGAGATTGTTGATGTTGTGCCTACGACATGCCTGGGCGTGGATGCTACGCTTGTATGTGGTGACTCGAAGACGGGCATGTATGCGCGAGGGGTTATCGGGTACGACATGGTGTTGCTTGGCGATCAATGATACTAATACGTCTGTTGTGCAGACTAGGTGTTCTGGGATTTTGGGGCTGGGGTTTCCTTTTGATAGGTGAGTGGGTGGTGTGTGTGCTGCAGCGGCAGGTGTCAAGACGACGAGGTATTCATCCCGTGCGGAGAAATTACACAAATTGCTGGATTGACAAGTCTATCTTCGGGATTCCCTTGTCTCGGTATACCGATCGATCAATGCTTCAGCAGAAACGCCAGACGATGACTACATCTGCCATTATTTCTTCTTTCGGAGTATCTGGTCTGTTTATCGCTCGACGTCAACAAGCCTGGTGTTGAGGTCGCGCACGTGAAGAACAATCACTTGCAGTTTGCTGTTCCAGGAGGGCTGATTGGCGTTGGGATGAAGATCTGGTTTTTAAAATATATGAAACCGGTTTTTTGAATTTACGACTTTGTTTTTTTTCATGTGTAGGTGCGAGGCACGAACGCAACAGAGCCGATGTAGAGACTCGACCCTGAGTAGCCTCACAATGGCCCATATTGCGATGTAGGTCGAGTCTACAGTACTATGCATGCAATGCGACACTTGCGCGTGCATTTCTCCATTTATCATTTATTTCAACATTGTACCATGTTTATTTTCACTTGGTACACATTTTACATTTTCACTTGACCCATTACTTTACACCATTACCATCCTACCACCATCTCACTAGACAGTTACCATCTACGAGTTTTTATCTATGTTCTGAATACATCATTGCAAGCCCTAGTAGCAGTTAGCTCTAGTGGTCATATCCGCATCTCAGTCCACATCCATTAATGTCTCGCTATCGCCTGCATTCCGCTTTCGCCCAGTTCCGCTTTAAACGCGCGACTTTCCCGCGCTTCGCGCGCCTATAGTGCCTTGCGCATTTCCCCTAGAGTTGTCACCTGTGGATATTCGCTTTCTCCGCTTCCCCTAAGGGCCGAACATATCGCACCCATATATTTTCCTTTCTTCAACATTTATATCAGCTGCACCCTCAGCTGAGTTGAAGATCCTTCACCGAGTCTCGTGCCGGGGCGGAGTTCAAATATTGAGTGTCTTCGATGACGCGCTGTTGTCTTTCTTCCTTTCCCCCTGTTCTGTACGCACAGCTGCGCATATATCCATCCTCGCCTCCTGGGCCTTCAAGAAGCTTAGCCATGGCCTCGCGAAATCCACCCATGCCAGTGGCTCACCACAAACGCCCTGACCCCATCTCATTGTTGTCCTCTTCCAGATCTAGTTCTATGTCTTCAAACTCCGAAGATTCTGATGTAAGTACACACCACCCCAGATATCCAGCAAACTGACGTCGTGTCAGATGCATTTAAAGCATCTCATAAGGATGGTGAGTCACACTGTAGTATCAGTTGTTCCAAAAGAACTCACTTGCAGCATATAGGGGACATAGCCCCATAACGATTGAAAAAGAAGACTGAAAAGGCAAAAAAAAGGTGAGATTTTACATTCAGCCAAACTTCGTATTGACGAGACTCTAGAAATCACGCAATAAGGTCAGCAAACCAAGGCTGCCCGCAGGAAGATTTTGGGTGACTGGTAAGAACATTTGACCGCATATATGCACCAAGCACACACGACTAACCTAACTAACCTTCATTTCTTGGTCGCTCCACAACCTCCCGCCAATACTACCCCTCCCGAAAGCTGTTCCGTGGGGTCTAACACCCACTGCTATGCTACTACTCTCGTACTCTCATGGACATGCCTCATTTTCACTTGCAGTCTTCAATGACATTACTCATATACTCTTTTCACGATTTCCAACCTTACTACTACCTTAGTGCTCAGCGCTCATGTCCAGAGGAAATATTGGTACCACATGTATTTACATAGCTCAATGATAATGATAATTGGTTATTTCAGAATATAATCGTCATCCGATGTTATAACTACATATAAGACAATACAACGATACAGCGCTCTGGAACATTGCGGCAAGTCTGGAACGTGGATGTGACCATATTTCAAAAATCGATCTGGTATATTCGCATGTATTCTACGCTCTGTTGTAGATACTAGTCACAGTCATCACAGTATATTACAGTGGTTACATTTGTATATATGGCCATATATAAGTTGGGGAGTTTTGGTGATGGTAATCAGGATCAAGAGGCATTGTATTGATAGTAGGACAAGGCATACAGTAAGCGTTATTGGAGTGTGACATCTTGTTCAAGCTCTGACGATTAGCAAAGCCAGAACCAAATTCTAACTTGCGCAAACATTGGTGGCCGAACAGACTCTTAGGTTGGGCTGGGCCGAGCGTTAGCTCGGGGTGGTACGCGAGCAGGTGGAGCCACTCACCCTTCATGCCGGAACGATCCGTGATGATCAGCTGCTTAGCCCAACCAGAGTGTAGGCAATTACTCGAGCGATGCAGCATTCGCCAGATGCTGCGACGAAATTTGCTTGAATGCCTGTATATATGTCTCGTATGCCAGTGACTTCCAGCGGCCCATGATTCTCACGATTTCTGGATCAACCTTCTTTGCAAGGTAAAACGAGGTGCTGCCAATGCGAAAGGAGTGACTGAAGGTGGTACCCCATCCCCAGGCAACTAGAATTGAGTTAACTCGTTCCATGGCCCTTATCTTGGCCATTGGCCGAATATTACCCTTGATGTCGCGCCAGGAGAATAATGGGTTGTTGGCGAGTGCAGGAATGACACTAGCCAGGTTATGGAGGGCTGCGAGAGGGCATAAATCGCCCTGTTCATTGAGGAAAATTGATTGTTTTCCCCTGCTCGCGTGGTTTTGGCTGATGGCAAGTCCAGGCGTGCATAAGGTTTGCTGCGAAGGTCATGGTCGAAAAACACATCCGTGCATGTAAGGTTCTTTGCTGGGGTGAAAGCTGCGCGGGATGAGACTGAAACTTCGCCAAAGCGCATCATTCCGAAAAAAGCGCAGGGGGCCATGGCCCAGATGCATGCGTTGAAAGGATCTGATAAGACTCAGGTGGCTGTAAGAGCTGTGAGCATGGGTAGGGTGACGGGTGGGCGAATAGGCCTACGACGACTGCCTTGCAGGTTCTCGAGGCCTCAAAGTGACCAATTAATGCGGTCATGGTGAGATTCAGATAGAGGTGGGGGCCATCCTTGGGCAATGTGCCATGCTCGCACTGCTGATAAGTACTTTTGCGCGACTCCAATTGAAACAGGTTCAAAAGGGATGCTGTGCTGAGCAGGCAAAAGTGCGTCACCTGAGTCTGGGTCCATTACTGCCCACAGGGCGAAGGAGTGGAGAAGCTCAAAGGACGCTGGAAGGCGATCAGATTCAAGGATTGAGAAGATGTCGCGAAATCGGTGGAATTTACGCAGTCCAGCGCCGTAGCTGGCTGTGTCACGGAGTGATGCACGAGTGGCCATGCTAGCCAGATGACAGATGACCGGGTGCTCGATAGTTGCAGGGGGAGGTGAGTTCGGCCCTCACCAGACGAATAGCCTCTCCATTGCCTTGCATTGTGGGCGGAGATGAGAAGATTCGCTAGAATGTACTGAAGGTGGTCGGGGCTCGCGGCTGGGGCAAGGTATGACATGGTATAAGGATCTCACAATGACCAGACAAGCTTGTCCGCTAAGTGTGGTGGCAAAGGAAAGGGTGCTGAGGCTATTGTGTTTGAAAAACCAGCCAGAAACGAACTGACATCGCCACGGGCAAGGCATCCATGACGTTCGTGCAGGTTGGAACAAAGGTTGTGTGCAAGCGGATGCTGTTGTCCGCTTGCAAATGGTATACATGCTTTAGAATGGCATTTGTCTGAGCACTGCGAGAACGGCCTTTGTTGGCCACAGCCACTATTCCTGCGTTGTCTGAGCGGACCAAATAGACAGTGTTCTGTGCCGGGCCCGCAGGCATAATGCCTTAAATTTTGTTAATGGGGAATGGCAGGAATGAAAAAGTGTGCGGTACCTAGATGCAATGCTAGGTGAAGGCCAAGTTTGAGGGCTGCGGCTTCTGCCCAGCCAATATCGAAATCGCATTTCAGGCCAACCTTGAAACCTGGAGCCCAGTGCCAGGTGGCCTAGTGGCCTTGCACAACAACTCTGATCCCGAAGAATGAGCTCGCATCTCCCCACCAGCCGATGTCCACTGGTAAAGGGTCTGACAAGGGAACTGATTTTGGAAGGCGTGAAAGGAGGGATTGGATCCATGGAAGGTCTGCGAGAATGGGGTGGGATGGTTTGAGATGTGTGAGTGGTGACCGAAAATGTGCAGCAAAAATTGCTATGGATTGCAGAAACAGGCGAATAAGAGGGAAAACGCACACCACATGGACGAGCTTCCCGTGAAGGCTGGCAGCCTCCTTCGCTGTAAACGAGGCCCCTTCGAGCAACCAACAAGCGATTAGATCTTGGATCTTGCAAAGCTTGTCTGCCGGCAAGGAAACTAGCTTTCGGTCCAGGTCCCAGTCGAATCCGATATAGCGCTGGATTGACGTGAATCGTCTGAGTTTCTCAAGGCTCCATGGCACACTGAAAATGGCGGAGATGGCTATGAACTCTGCCTCTGTCCAGGACTGGTGTGGAAGTCTGATGACGAGGAAGTCGTCGACCCACTTTCATATTGCGCTGAAGCCAGCCTCATTGTAAATTGCAACCAGCATATCGGCTACAGAGCCGAACACACCTGCACTCAAAGTGAGGCCGAACATGAGAGCCCTGTCTACATAGACGATTCCCTTCCAGAAGATGCAAAGGGAGTGTTGCTGCCAGGGCAGCACAAGGATGATATGATAAGCTGAGGACACATCGAATGTGGCTGCAACGCAGCCGTGGGGAAGAGAAAGAATAAGAGCAGCAGTGTCGTTGAATGTTCCCCAGACTGTAGGAAAATTGTCCGCGTTGATGTCTGCATTGACAGTGCAGATAGAGGGATTGTTGTGCGGGTAAGACAGGTCCTGCACTATGTGGAACTTGTTGGAGTGTGGCTTTGGAACCAAGCCTAACGGGGAGGTACGAAACGGTCCAATTAAGTGCTCTAGGTCTGTGGAATTGTACCCTGTGGAATAACGGCCTGCGGCCTGCTCGGAAATAATGTAGTTGTCGATGACGCAAGGGTTGAGTAAGGAGGATGCATGATTGTCGAAATAAAATAGTAGAGTCTGGCGGGCAAGGAACACTGACGTCGAAACTGTCGCGGATACTGCTGATTATATGACACCAATCATTGAGAATATTATATTTACGGAGGGTCTCTTCGACTTTGAGGTAGTCGAGAGGGGCTACCACTGAACGTGGGTCAAGCTCGGGCTTTGCAATTACTGGTGCCATGGGATGAATCTCCACAGAGGCTGCATGTGTGGACACTTCTACAGTCGGAATTGAATGAACAATTGGATTTGTTGGCCCAATTAAAACAGTAGTGTTTTCCGGATGAGTTGGCAAGGGCATGCTTGCTTCGGGCATTAGATGCAATGGCTGCGACGGGTTTACCAGTGGAAGTGGTGTCTGCGGAGCAGTCGGCTGGTAAATGACCGGATGCTCCGCATTGAAAGCAATGACTTGACGTGAAGGTGTGTGATTTCTTACGAGGTGACGAAGGAAAATCACTCGGGGTGGAGCGTTTGTAGGCGAGCTAGGTGCAGGATGTGACACGGTAGTGGAGATTTTATTATTGGCAAGAGTTAGGGTGGCTACGTCGAGTCCAGCAAGATTATGCTCATGTGTGCTAGCTCTCTCTTTTGCACGTCGTACTGCATAGCTACTGACCAACCATGAGTTCGCCCTATATCGAGAACAACAAGGTGGTGAGAGACTAATGCGAAAGCGCACTCTTCACCCCAGTGATGCGCCGTTCTTTCCTCTACAGCTTTCGCCACTGTGATCCAGTCCACTGTGGTGATGAATACCTCATTCGATCGGTCAAGGCCCTTGGCCATCAATCCGTCTTGAGTGAAAACGAAGGACAAATCTTCCCCTCGCAGGAATGCTCTGGATCGAGCTGCGTGCATGAGGGCCGTATAGGGAACATAATGGTAGTGCCTGAAGGCGTCTTCAACCTTGGTAGGTATTGCTAACGGTGAAAGCATGTTAGCCACTGTTATGACGGATATGGCGAACATAGAAGTGACATGGAAATACGACTGCGCAATCCCTCTTTAAGGTGATGGCTCGGTACGGTAATGACAAAGGCTACGAGTGACGAGATGGCTCAATGAATGGAGGCATGACGAGAATGGTATGCTGACGAAATATACGATAATGCGATACAGCCGAAGTAAAACTCACGCAAGCTGAGGGCACTGACTTTGTGCCCTGGACAAAGAGCTGGAAGTGATGGACGCTTTGGCTCTTCCTTGGCGCCCGCGAGATTTGCTTGGATGCGATCCACTGCAGTGTCAGCGACCATAGGTTGATGGGGGGCGGGTACTCTGGCCGGTGGGTGGTTGCCGTGAGCATTACTGCCCTCCAATTCAGCAATTCTGGCTCTTAACACCGCGATCTTGTCTGCGGGGGCTTGCACAGGCTGCTGCTGTGCCACTAATGGCTGAGCAACTGCGGGGTGCACTGGTGGTACACGTGAAGCGTTGGGAGCTGCATTAAGCGCAGCCAAATTTGGAGCAGGTGCTGACTGTTGGGCATGCTGCTGGGGTGCCTGGGTACAGGAAGGACCTGCAGGAGCGAATGAATTTTTGGTGATGGCATTGGACTGCCTTGTGGATGCAGGTGGACGAGAGGAAGAACTCGAGCCAGATGCTGCTACAGCTTGGGTTGCCGGAGGTGTAGCTAAATTGTTGGCAGGTCGATTATTGATTTCGAGACCAAGATGTTCGTGCATGATGAAGATGGAAAAGATCTCAAAGAAAGTGAAGTGATGAGTGAGGAGGTATATACTTAGTACGACGGGTTAACCCAGTGCAGCCGCTCAGCTGGACCCATGGTGCCGGGACATTCCGTTGAAGGATCTTCAACTCAGCTGAGGGTGCAGCTGATATAAATGTTGAAGGGAAGAAAATATATGGGTGCGATATGTTCGTCCCTTAGGGGAAGCGGAGAAAGCGAGTATCCACAGGTGACAACTCTAGGGGGAATGTGCGAAGCGTGCGATAAGGCGAAAGCGCGGGAACAAAGGCGCTATAGGCGCGCGAAGCGCAGGAAAGTCGCGTGTTGAAAAGCGGAAGTGGGCGAAAGCGGAATGCAAGCGATAGCGAGATGTTAACGGACGTAGACTGAGATGCGGATGTAGCCACTAGAGCTAACTGCTACTAGGGCTTGTGATGCTATATTCAAAACATAGATCAAAACTCGTAGTTGGTGACTGTGTATGGTGGTGGTAAAAGGTTCATGTAAGTAGTGAAAAATGTCCAAGTGTCAATGTAAAGTGAAAATAAACATGGTACGATAATGCAATAAATGATAAATGGAGAAATACACACCTGGGAACTTGGTTGGACATGGGAAAACACAGTGGGAAGTCAGGCGCCCTATAGCGCTTAGGCGCGGGAAAGTTCGCCTAAAGCACGCGCAAGTCGCGCAAGTGTCGCCTATGTCGCGCATGCATCGCGGTAGTGTCGCCTAAGTCGCGCGAACGTCGCGTTTATCGCGCTAGTGTTGCATTGCATGCGTAGTATAGTAGACTCGACCTACATTGCAATATGTGCCATTGTGAGGCTACTCAGGATCAAGTCTCTACACCGTTACACTGCATGACCCTACACCAGAATAAGGATGCAACTCAACCAGTCACATGACTCACTGATGCGAAGAAGCATTATGCTTTACTACATCCAAGTCACGCAAATATATCCTCCTTTCTTACCTTCATCTCTTGTTATTGTCGACAACTAGCTCGGCTTTTCATTTGTTTTCATACAATACCCTGGACATCATCAAACCATTTCTCTTGTTATTTGCTCTTATTTTCATTCTATTGCTCCAAAAGCAGTCAAGGCGCTACACAACTCTCGTCATTCCTGTGCATGGCAAGCTCTCTAAAACTACCTTTCACTTTGATCTTTCATATTCTCACTCATTCCCCCAAGGGTTGCTTCTTCCACAAGTGCTTCTGTGTGTTCATGGCAGCGCTGACTGGCTGGTTCATCTAAATTGGTGTGTGGTCCTAGACATGTATTCAATCATTAGCATAAGTAATCAGTTGAGAGGCGTCATAACACCTACCTAGCACACCAGCCTCGAACAATACAGGATAATACCTGTTCCTCATAATCAGCAATGTAAGGTCCTAGCCCATAGATGACACACTGGAAATGACCATCACTGAAGTGCACAACTTTGGGGTTTGTCATGCCAGGCCGAAGCCTTCAAGAATTTTGGCGAGGCATGACTGGAATAATTGGCAGTCAAATTTGCAGAACTTTGGGTCAGCAGCATGTTCTTTTGTTGCTGTTGAAAGCATAAATCAGTTATATATAGTGAGAAGAGCAGTAAACATAAGGATAAAGTTCAAAAGAAGCTGAGGAGGTGCGGTGTTGGTACATGGAGTCAAGATGTCCATGAAACTTAACATCTGAATGGTGTGATCCCCAAGGAAACCGGGTGTTGGTGGATGGCGACACAGCAGAAAGTTCAAAAAGAAGCTGAGGGGGTGTGGTGTTGGCGGGTGGAGTTGAGATGTCCATGAAATTTGGCATCTGAATGGTGCGATCTCCAAGGAGCCCGGGTGTTGGTGGATGGCGACACACAAGAGAGTTCAAAAAGAAGCTGAGGAGGTGCGGTGTTGGTACATGGAGTCAAGATGTCCATGAAACTTAACATCTGAATGGTGTGATCCCCAAGGAAACCGGGTGTTGGTGGATGGCGACACACAAGAGAGTTCAAAAAGAAGCTGAGGAGGTGTGGTGTTGGCAGGTGGAGTCGAGAAAGGAAACCAGGTGTTGGTGGATGGTGAAACGGGAGAAAGTTCAAAAAGAAGTAGTAGCAAGGACTCCCTGCAGTTAATTGACACACTACTGATAGATGACTCAAACTCAAAATGCCAACTACTTCAGCACAGAAGCCACGGACTTCATGGAAGTTCTCAAAGCCAGATGCTTTGTATTTTTGGATGACACCTTTGACACGGACCTTAACAAGCCCATACCAACTCAGATACAAACTATACAGGAAGGACGTACAGTTCAAACCAAGCCCTTGATGCATCAGGAAAATCAAAGATGTCTTGAGGCGCCTTTTTTGACTTAAAGGGTCATAAAAGTTGCAAAAAGACTCCGAGTGCACAAGACGCCAAAAGGCCACATGTATTGTTAAATCCGTCTGACTTTGCCTTAACTCGCCTTGCTCAAGACGAAAGAATGTGCTAGAAGGCAAATAATATTGGATTCAAATAGTAATTATAAAGTGTCACAAGATGCATTAAGCAGGAAAAGGACTGTATAAACTCAGGAGAAAATGATTGAAACGGGATCTAAAGGGAGTCAAGAGCCACTGCAAAGGCGCGTGAAAAATGTATATATATGTGTGTCATATCCCATACTCCGGACCCTATTTCCCATCCCTATTGTCACCATCCTTTTCATTGTGCCTGCTATACTTCAGTAGGATTAGCCCTGCTACCTCCGTCCATCATCCAACTTGATATCCAGCCTTCCGGACACTGCAGCCAGCCTGTACCCCTGACCCCTGAATCTTCGGATCTTCAGATCTCTAGACTTCCGGAACCTGTCCGGATATATCCGGACTACTTTCCCGTGCTTCGGATCCAGACTTCCGGACCTATATCGGATCCCGTCCGATGTCTAGATCCTTTTCTGATACAATATGATAAGCTTGTCCTGTTCACATAAGGATAACACAGCCTATTCTGTTATTTGGTATTCCTTACTTCCTTCTTCTCGGTAATCCTCAATACCCGACTATGTTCTTGATCCATTTCCTTTTAAGTATTATCCCTATGTTTCCGGTCCTCGGTTATTCTCGTATTCCGTTCCATTACTGATTCACTCTGCCTTTTCATATCCGTCTCCATTCTATTATGATCCGCGACACTTCACCATAATATTCCACATGTCTCATACATAGCTTTGGACAACTGTTTACTTACATTTCCTGTGCTATCTTCAGTATATAAACCTGTGTAACATACAATACTACCTCAGTTCGAATATTAATGTTATTCTCCATCTAACACTATTCTCCATCATGTAGTCTTAAGGGATTGATTCCCTTATGCTCCAACTCTACCTTTCGGTAGTCTTTCCTTATGCTCCGATACTTTCGGACCTTGTCCGATAGTCAATCCTTGTCTTTCCTTATCCTTAGCTATCTTGGACATTGTCCGATAGTTAATCCTTGACTTTCCTTAACCTCCGCTACTTTCGGACCTTGTCCGATAGTTAATCCTTGACTTTCCTTAACCTCCGCTACTTTCGGACCTTGTCCGATAGTTATCCATTGTCCTTCACTTATCCTAGACTATTCCAGACTTCGTCCGATAGTCGTCTTGTATCCTCCGCTTATCCTATGTCCTCCGATACTTCCTCTGTCCATCCTAGACTATCTCGGACTGCGTCCGGATAGTCATCCTCCATCCTCCGACATATCCTCTGTCCGGACATTGGCTTGATGCCTTGTCCTTATCCATCCTTATCTGTTACACTCCCTCCGTACCCTCGGGTCACTTCCTCTGGTCCGATCTCGGACTTACCCTCCTGTTCCCTTTCTGCTTCGGACTTTGTCCTTGCAGCCATTACTCTGTTGGTTTCTACTTGGGATTTGTCCTGAAGTAGTCTTTAACTCTTCCCCCATTCCTGGATATGTCTTCAGTAGTGTTTCCCACAGTCTGGACGTACGTCCGGATTAGTTCCCACGCTCCGGATATACTTCCGGACGAGTTCCCGCAGTCCGGATATCATGTCCGGACTTTCCCACGCTTTCGGAAGTCCATTGGGCACTTCACTAGAGTTACCTTACCTTTGGAGTTCCACCAAACTTCGTTGGATGTCCTCCGGACTTCATTCCGAAATATGGGGCACGTACTTGGGTAAGGGGCACAGCGCACGAGCTGAGGCCAAGCCCTTCCTTCCTAATCCGACCCTCCGGCATGGATTCTGACAATATGCAATAAAATGTGGGGGCTTTACTTGCGAGCCAAAAACAAAGGGAGTGTGGTGAAGCATGTATCAAGTGGACCGAAAATGAAGGGAGGTGTGGTGAAGTGCGTCTTGAGTGGATTGGGAGTGAAAAGGCAGTAATACCTTGGGCCAGGTAATAATGCTGCAGGGTGTAGATAGCGCAAAATATCACGGTGATTCAATCTGAAAAAAAAGGCAATTAGAAGGATAACTCGCACAAATGGAGCGCTGCTCACCAGATGTCCGCACGGTCGTCAATCTCATCCCCTGAGTCAAGGCTGTTGTGATTGTTGAAGCCAGGTTTCTTCAAGTACTTGTAGGCCATGGACATTGTCAGCCAGATTGATTCCTCGCCCTTCTTATTTGCCCTCGAATGAACGAAGCAGTCTTCGGGCCCCACTTGGCGATTGAGAACGCATGCTCAGTGGCCATTTCCTTCCTGGTGACCTTGTTGAAGGACTTCAGCATCTTTAAACAAGCCTTTCGTCCTGCAACAGGTGCCTCGGGATTATCAACGACAATGGTGTTGTCGGTGACAAGGGTGAAGGTACGTTTGAGCTAGAATTAAATAAATCAGTGCAACAACCACACTAATAAATTAACACACCAATACAGCACACAACCTGAGCGTGCCGGTGATCCCACTGTCTGCCAGAGTATCCATATCAAGAGTGGGCACATCAGCATGCCTTTTCTTGGCCCTGGATTACCAGAACTCCCCATCTGTCCCCTCCCTTTTCTCGGCCATGGATCACCAGAACCTCCCCATTCATCCCCTCCCTTTTCTTGGCTCTGGATTACCAGAATTCATCCCATCCCTTTTCTCGGCCCTGGATTACCAGAATTCATCCCCTCCCTTTTCTCGGCCCTGGATTACCAAAACTCCCCATTTTTCATCCCCTCCCTTTTCTTAGCGCGAGACTCACCCTTCTTCATCCGCTTCACTCTTTTTGACCCAGCATTTTTAAACATAACTAACTATACTCATTACAGGATATCGTTGCTGGAGACCCAGAAACAATTGGCTCCACCTTTGTACCCATCATCCTCAGAAGTGACAAGACGACGGTTTCTGTTGCGACAGGCAACAATGAGTACTACCCGCTTTATCTTTCGATCAGAAACATCCATAACAATGTTTGCCGTGCACATTGAGATGCACTTGTGGTAATCGGCTTCCTTGCAATGCCCAAGAGTACGTCCATATCTTTTGAGCAATCCGACACTTGAGTATTAATTTCAACTGTATAGCTACAAAGAAACATGCAGATGACCCAAAGTTTCGCAAATTCCGTTGCCAATTATTCCATTCATCACTGTCTAGGATACTCGCATCACTTCGGCCTGGGATGTCAAAACCTGAAATTGCGAAGTTCAGAGATGGTCATTTTCGGCACGTAATTTATGGACTGGGGCCATACATTGCCGATTACAAGGAGCAAGTTCTCCTTGCATGCATAGTCCACTTCTGGTGTCCAAGGTGACAAAATATTTGCATTATCTCACCAGCATTAAGACTAATTCTCTTTTAGATGTGTCTCTCATCCATGAAGCCCTGTTTGAAGTGGGTACTTATGGAGAACTGTGGACAGAGTTTGGAATAGTCGCTGATTTGATTGTAAGTCTACATGTTCGCCCTGAGACCTAAAGTCAGGTTGACATTTCTGATATTCAGCCTTTCACAAATGACTTCCCACGGGCCGACATTCATGAAACAATGGCCCCAGACATCCTACATCAAGTTATCAAAGGTGCATTTAAGGACCATCTTGTGGATTGGGTGGAGAAATACCTTGTGCTTACTCATGGGAGGACTGAAGCGGACCGTATCTTAGATGATATTGATCACAGGTATGGATCTAACATCCTTTTACTAACTTATTGACTAAATTCTCACTCAGGATTGTGGCTGTTGCCTCATTTTCTGGTCTGCGCCGCTTTCCGCAAGGACGCAGCTTCAAGCAATGGACAGGGGATGACTCCAAAGCCCTCATGAAGGTGAATTCATTCCTCTTACCAATGAATTTTACTGATAAACTTAGGTTTACATTCTTGCAATTGAGGGTCACATACCGACAAATGTTGTTCGCGCATTCCATGCATTGCTCGAGTTCTGCTACCTTGTACGTCGAAACACCATCACAAAGTGCACCATGGACGAAATTCAAGATGCCGTCTCTTGTTTCCATCAATATTGTGAGGTTTTCAAGACTTCCGGTGTCATTTCAACGTTTTCACTGCCACAACAACAGTCTCTTATGCACTACGCACATATTATCCGGCTCTTTAGCACCCCCAATGGACTTTGCTCATCAATCACCAAGAGCAAACACATCAAGGCCGTGAAGGAACCATGGAGGTGGTCAAGTAAATACAAAGTGCTTTGTCAGATGCTGGTCACAAACCAGCGCCTTAGTAAACTCGCTGCTGCGCGTGTTGATTTTGAAAACCGTGGAATGTTGAAGGGTACCTGCCTTTCAGCCGAACTCGAGGCTCTCAGTGCGTAGTTACTATTTTCTCTCAAACTTATCCAGTACTAATGCATGGGTAGCCACAGTCGGACAAGACAATGTTAAGAAGATGAACTTGAAAGGGACGTCCTTGGATAGGCAGCGGCAAAGGACTGATGGTGGGAGGATTGGAGATATGAGAGAGGGGGGGTTCTGGGGATGAAAGTAAGAATGGAGTCAGTAGAAGGGGTAGCCACAGTTGGACAAGACGATATTAAGAAGACGAAATGGATGTTCTTGGATAGGCAGTGGAGGGTCGAAGATATGGGAGGGGAGGTCCTGGGGATGGGAGTAAGAATGGAGTCGGTAGAAGGGGTAGCCACAGTCGGACAAGACAATGTTAAGAAGACAAAAGGGACGTCCTTAAATAGGCAGCAGCAAAGAACTAATAGTGAGAGAGTCGGAGATATGAGAGAGGGGGGGGGTCCCGGGGATGAAAGTAAGAATGGAGTCGGTAGAAGGGGTAGCCACAGTTGGACGAGACGATGTTAAGAAGACGAAATGTATGTTCTTGGATAGGCAGTGGAGGGTCGAAGATATGGGAGGGGAGGTCCTGGGGATGGGAGTAAGAATGGAGTCGGTAGAAGGGGTAGCCACAGTCGGACAAGACAATGTTAAGAAGACAAAAGGGACGTCCTTAAATAGGCAGCAGCAAAGAACTAATAGTGAGAGAGTCGGAGATATGAGAGAGGGGGGGGTCCCGGGGATGAAAGTAAGAATGGAGTCGGTAGAAGGGGTAGCCACAGTTGGACGAGACGAGGTTAAGAAGACGAAATGGATGTCCTTGGATAGGCAGCGGAGGGTCGAAGATATGGGAGGGGGGGTCCTGGGGATGGGAGTAAGAATGGAGTCGATAGAAGAGGTAGCCACAGTTGGACGAGACAATGGTAAGAAGACGAAAGGGACATTCTGAGGGTGGGAGGGCGCCAGAACCTGATAGACTGGTGGTAGGTGAGTTTAGGAGGGGAGGGATGTGGAGGAGCGATAACAGTGACCTACTAGAACCCGACCTTTTTCCCATAAGCGCATATTCCCCTTCAAAAAGACCATCCAATGAGAAAATGTGCATGGGTGTGGTGGTACAGACGATGTGCCAGAAATTGACTGACTGGTGATGGGTGAGCTTATTGGAAAGAAGAGAGATATGCAGGCCCGCTCACATTTCCCACCCTTTGCGTTCTTGTCTCGCCAGATGTCATTCATTGCCCCTAGTAGACATGGTGAATGAAAGAAATATTATAGTTGTCACTGGGGTGATGACACTCACCTATGATGTCCTTGATTTCCTCTTTCTCATAAGCACATGTTCCCCTTCAGAAAGGCTATCTCAGAAGGGTACAATTTGTGGTGGTGGGTCTGAGAGCAAAGCGCAATAGATGACATACCAGAACCTGATTAATTAGTAGGGTGAGTCCGCTAGGGTGATAACAACTCACCTATGATGTCCTCGATTTCCTCTTTCCCATAAGCACCTTCAGAAAGGCCATCTCAGAAGGGTACAATTTGTGGTGGTGGGTCTGAGAGCGAAGCGCAATACACCAGAACCTGACTGATTAGCAGTGGGTGAGTCCACTATTAGGGCGACGGCAACTCACCTATGATGTCCTTGATTTCCTCTTTCCCAACGTAAGCATATGTTCCCCTTCAGAAAGGCCATCTTGGAGGAGTGTAATGTGCAGTGGTGGGTCCAGGAGCGAAGTGCAATAGACAGCATGCCAGAACCTGGCTGACTGGCAGTGGGTGAGTCCAGGGGAGAGGCTGCCATGAACCACTTCACAAACCTCACTGATGAAAGTAAAGAAGTGCTGAATCTTCACAACAAGTCTTATGATGATTTCAAGCTAGATCAAAACAATTGGAAACACCTCGTGCTCGTTCATCAAGCCCTAAAGGAACCAGCGACTGGCCAACAATCCTTCTCATCTGTGAAACACCCAACTGTGTCGCAAACAATCCCTACATTGGAATGCCTTGCCGACTGGTGGCAAGAGATGGCAAATGATCCGCAGTACACGCTGATCGCAGATGCAATCAAGCATGGACTCAAGAACGTCGATAAGTACTACAAGAAAATGAGTGACTCCGATGTATATTTCATTTGTCTTGGTGAGCATTAATATTATTTTCTATGTTGCGCACACTCCTCTAATTACATTTATAGTTCTCGACCCCAACTACAAGCTTGCCTATGTTGAAGATCGATGGGACACTCAAGACGTTGTGGATGGGAGGGCTCACCTCGAGGCTTTGGTAAGTAACAGTCCCAACTGCTCGTTATCTTTGCTGAACATGCATTTATAGTTTGACGAGTATTATAAACCCCCAACTCGGGCGCCTGCTAGTAAAGACCCTGCTCTACCACCAAGACCCTCATATCGAAACCGGTACGGTGATGCATGGATGTGCGAGGCCATCAAAACACGTCAAGCCACAGACCAACATGATGCTCATAATCCTTGTCAAGAACTTGAACTCACATCATATTTGTCTTCACCACTAGAGGAAGCTGACAACATTGTCGCCTGGTGGGGAGTAAGTAGTCTCATTGACCTGTCTACTTGCTACTTAAATTGTTTATTAGCTTCACTCATTGCAATTTCCTACACTATCACACATCGCACAAGACTACTTGCCCATTCAAGGCAGCACCGTTCCTTTTGAACAGGCTTTTTCAAGCGGAGGGATCACATCAACTGTGCGGCATAATGGACTCGCACCACTCACATCCAGCTCACTGCAGTTGTTGAAGGCTGTGTACAAGAATGGCCATATTTCCGCACAGGTTGAGGCAGAAGCAACTAGTATATTTGATGTGTAGCTACGAGTACAAGCACTATCTATGTTTTTTTTTGCTTGCTGTTTAAAAAAAATTGGGTTCAGTTCACATTCGAACCTGAAAATGACCAGACATGACCGTTCTGAACCAAGTTCGGGGTTCATTGAGTCTGGTAGAACCAGACCTAGGTCTGGTTTTTGGTCTTTGGTTATCCCTCTGTGAACCTGACCGAACCAGACCACGGCAGCACTAATGTTGACGTCACCACAATAGAATATGATGTAAGGTAACAGCATCACAAGACCTTGCAATAGTCTCACGTAGCCTTGAAAGGTACATTATAATGTGCCTTTTAACGCATGTGATCAGACTCGTAAGCCAGCAGCATCATGATTATGATGCCACTTTACCTTTTTCTGACAAATGGCTGAAGAACTCACCCCCAGTGAAAAACGACAAGAATGAGGTAGATATACATAGATAGCCCACTAAATATCTAATGAAAAATATATAAATCTAATTAAATCAAGATTGCAATGATGGATAATCCAAAAAAAAATGCAAAGTTCAATTTTTTCGACTTCGCAAACTTGACTTTGCAGTTTGAGCAAATCTTAGCAAATTGTGGTGCAAATTTGCTAATCAATCTTTGCAAATTTCAACTTTGCGGTGAGGTCAAAGCAATCGAGATTGCCTATCCAGATTGAACAATGCATTACACCGAAGCCGGTATACACCAACTCGAAGACGGATCAAACACATATGTCTGTGATTGCGCTTCCTGCCTAAACAAAAATGCAGGTAAGCTCAAGCAGGTACACCGGAACACATACTTCAAACACAAGACTGGCAGACTTGCCGTACATCCATTTCCTACTCCCTCTGTTCTCAGTGGCCCATGACCTCCAACTCCTGTAGCAGCCGGACCCTCTTCAAGCAAACACCCTCTGGATGCGCCCCGCAACGAGGAACAAACCAGCAAGAAAGGACGCATCCATGATCCCACTGTGCCATTTTTGATCGAGGATGAGCTCTCTGATCCAGTCATTGATCGCAAAGAAGGTATGTCATCATTTAATATCATAGAACTGCGTGAATTCAATAATGATACAAACAGATCTAGATATTGATGAGCCTCGAGTCAACGTCACGCCAGAGGACGATGATCACAGCCAAAACTATGGTAAGCTTATTCTTCATACTCAATCATGATCAAAATTAATTTTATTACATAGATCTATATGAATACGATCATACGGACGACAATACAGGCCACGAGAGAGCAGAGGAAGGAGAAGAAGCAGAGGAAGGAGGCCTCGAGGCAGCGGACAGGCTTCACTCGACGTCCTCAAGTGGCTAATTCACACCTTGCGCAAGGAGTATATCGGACTTTGGCTTTGCGCCGACGACTGGAAAACCATGAGGCTCATGACGGACAACTATTCCCAATGGTATTCCTACCATGTCAAGAACAAGGGCAAACACGCAAAGGTGGAGGCCGAAGACACGTGCTTTGAAGACGAGAGTATTTCCGACAACTTGGACAAGCATGTTGCAAAGCGACCGCGCATAGATTCAGACACCACAGTGAGTTACATATGTGCTCAATGCTTGTTATTAATGATATCTCTTGTAGCTTGAGATCACGCGAGACCCTTCACCCAACCATCCGATCACGCGAGATCCTTCACCCGACCGACAGATCACGCGAGACCCTTCACCCGACCGACAAACTACACCACTGCCTAGGACTGATAAAGGAAAACAGAAGGAGGTTGTTATATTGGAGGTGAGTAAATTTTGTCATGCTAAGTTTTTATAACGACACACTGACTTCACACATCTCACCACAGGTTAAAAACCCTCTGTGAGTTGTTCGATCACATTGATCCGTTGATACAACGTGCTAATTCAATTAATGTAGATCTAATCTTGCGATCAAACCTAGGCCCAGACCTATCCCCCCCAAAATTATTGCGACTTCTACCGATTCCTCACCTTCTGCCAACACCTCTACCCCCAATATCATTTCATCACCCTCCAACGACATGACACAGCTCTCCTTACCAGAGGTCCAATCGAGTGCCGACGCAGCTTCACTTGCCACGAAAGTGGAACTGGTAGCAGCAACCCCAATCACGATCAATTCAAAGAATGATATCATCAAGAAGCATCAGCCGAGTATGAAGCCGATGCGTGTGAGTGCAAAGATCACTGCACGGTAAGAAATTCCATCATTATCCCACCAATCATAGCTAATTCTACGGTTCATATGACACAGGAACTTATGCGCTTTTGATTGGCAATCAAACGGCCATAAAAAGGAACCCGCGTCTGCCTTCGTGACTTACTGGAACGAGATATCTAAAGCCGACAAAGAGGTGCGTCCATTTTGTTTTATTAATGATATCTATCTAATATTGTCTACCAGGTGTACAAGTGCAAAGCAACAGCTCAGGTGAGTGCGGCCCACCATCCTCTATCGTGTGCAACACTTAACAGTCTTACTTTATAGCTGAAATCATCTGGGATCGCTGGAACCGTGCATGATGTGGATGACGAGTAGCGGGATGGCGGGGGAGGCGGGATGGCAGGATGGCGCGCAGTGAGTACCCCGATAGCGATACCTAGTGATACCCCCGAATTGATAGCGATACCCGTCGATATTCTCAATTGATTTCATTAGCTGTGTTTTGATGGTTTTTTTGATTCAAATTGAGCAAGAATCTGTATGAAAACGCCTATCTAAACACCTAAAGGCATCGAGAATGCTATCGAAGCGTCAAATTTACATCTCAATCTCTATCTTTTTTGGTATCGAAAAGTCACATTTTGTCTATAGACTTCGAAATGTGTTGAAAATGTTTATCCATTCAATTTTTATCGATCTATATATCTACCTATCTACCTAATTCTGGTCGTTTTTCACTGGGACTCACCTGTGCAATAAATGTACTAGTAGTACATCACTCATAACAATACTACTAGAGGCATATACTAGTAGTCCAGTTCTTGCAAAATGGCAAGTCAGCAAGATTTTAAGAATAGCAGTCATTGGCTGGTTTGACTTAACTCGAAATCCAACTCGTCACGTGGCATAAAACTCACGTGCTTTTGAAACGGTGTGGTATTTCGGGTTGTGCCGGCGGAGTTTGATTCAGAGCGGAGCCGTATATCAACCTGCTCCTTTCGAATCAGTTCCTGTTTTCCTCTCATCTCTAGTAGTCTGCACTA
This sequence comes from Suillus brevipes Sb2, assembly GCA_011800875.2. Lineage (NCBI taxonomy): Eukaryota > Fungi > Basidiomycota > Agaricomycetes > Boletales > Suillaceae > Suillus > Suillus brevipes. Next base: position 45,325 of record JRHT02000020.1, on the reverse strand, counting down.
TAATATGTACAAGCGTTAAGAATGATTGTAGTAGTGAAGTATGGCGCCAATATGCGTCAGTCATAATAAAATATCAGTTTTGCTCATTGAGGGTCAAATTGACCATCCAGCAGTGCCACCTGCACTGACATCGCACATGCCGTCTCAAGATGGTGAGATACTCATCGTGCACTATAATTTAAATCTTTAATACGTCTATCTAGGATTGAGGAACGTCTTGATGCCCCGCCAGGCTCGTGTAATGTTCTCGAGGGCATTATCCGATCTCGGATAACTCGCAAGATCACTCGTTAGTGCTCAACCTCGAAATTCGGGATAAGATACTGATACATAAGCTATAGCTACGACAGGTAGTTTGTACTAGGATCTTGTCTAATAACGTTCTTGCTGATTGTCAATCACCTAGCGGGAGCGTACACGGCGAGCGATGATCGAACGTATGAGGACACGTGTGAGATACACCTTTGCATGGATAATGCATAGCTGGTATGTAGACTTTTCCGACGAATTTTTCCATATTTACTGAGACAAGCGTCAGCCATTCGCTCACCTTGAATTCGTGGAAACCAACTTACGCAAGTAGCCGCATTTGCCGGTCGCGCATTCAGCAACGTAGTCTCCTCTACATACTCCGGTAGCTCGTTGAAAAACTGCGGCCTCAACATAACTATCCGCTTTGGAGCAAAGACAAGATGGGTAAAGGAACACATGCGTGTTGCGATACCACGAAAACTTTGACGGATGAATTTTGCGCCCGTGACCATCGGTTGGCCTGTCAATCGGGTGAGTGGAGCGAGTATTCCAAAAAATCAACTGATTTACCATTGAAACGTGGCCAGTTCTCCCGTCGGGCCATGATAATGAAGTATTCCGTGGCGACTAATCACAATATTCACCAGCATCTTGATCATATTGGGATCAGGTTCAAATTCTGGACATTCCAGCTCTTCTTCGGGATATGGAGAAGTTTGTGCAATCATTCTAGGGTGTGGAAGACTCGCTCATTTTTGGGAGCATTTATGCACTGCGAATGTTATCACCGCGCGGTCGCTATCTTCAGCCACTTGGTTACTGCGGTTTCCGCTTCTAGTAACTCTGCGATCGCGGTCCCAAATTTCTGCGACTTCGGTAGCCCAATTCATTAAACCTATTACATCATTGTACGTTTTGTTGAGTGAAGCAATCCATCTATTCGGTTTCCCTGATGTCAGTTGCTAGTTACACCTGCATTTGCAAGCGCACCTTCACAGCGCAAAACTACTTCAATACCCATCAGCGGTCATGCTCTAAAACCAAAAAGCGTCTTTCGTCGGCCATATCGACTTTTAAGGAGCTCCTAAGTCAGAGGAAGAAGCATCGCACCTCGCACAGTGAGGGTGGGTCCGTCGGGGTCGCGGGGTCACACAATATACCATCCGCCAACCAACTGGCCTCCGGGCAAGCTAGTCATCTAGAAGCATCACATCTCGAAGCGACAGTGACATCTCTGCCTGATCTATCTCTCGATGATGAAGAAGTTGGTGTCCCTCTTGAATGCGAGGCAGCAGAAAGTGACATAGAGGACATTTCACTGGCACAGCGTCGACCGAGACGTCTTAATCGCCAGATGCCACAAAGGTTCAGAGATGTGCTTCCACAGCCTCCGCCTTCTGTGCCGTTGGGAGCTCGTGACCGTTATCTTGCACCCGCGGTATCTGTTGTCGCTTTGGATCATCAACCTGCCCCACCTGTAAGCACGATATTGCGCACTCCTCGAAATATCTTTGGCCTCGTGCGTCAATATTTCTCTTCTGTGGTGCCAACCCACGATCCAGAAGAGTATGTTACTATCGCAGATTTGTCGTTTATACCGGGCAGTCCTCAAGTCGATGATGAAGAACACACACCTCTCGCTGCTTGCGACGACTCTCGATATCATCCATATCCCAATCGTTCGTCGTTTGAATTGGGTAATTGGTACTGGAATCAAGGAGTACAAAAATCGCAAGGAGATTATATGAAATTGATGGAAATCATGGGCAACAGCACCTTCAAGGCAACCGACGTATGCTCCACCCATTGGAAAAAAATCAACTCTCAGCTTGGTACCAACGACTACGACGAGGGAGATGGAGAGGAATGGGAAGATGAAGACGCCGGATGGAAGAGAACACCGGTGTCTATCGATGTGCCATTTGCGCGCACCACTGAATTACCAGGTTCACGGCGTTATCACGCTGCAGACCTATATCATCGTTCTCTCGTAGGTATTTTGCGAGAGAAGCTGGCTAACGCCCGAGATGATAAGCTCTTCCATTACGAGCCGTACCAGCTGCGTTGGAACCCTCCTCACCTGGATGCCGAAGTTTCTGTCTACGGGGACTTGTACACTTCTACCGCTTTTCACGAAGCCCACAGCGACCTGCAAGAATCACCAGGGGAGCCTGGCTGTAATTTACCCCGGGTGGTGGCTGGACTCATGTTTTGGTCAGACGCCACGCAACTCACTTCGTTTGGCAATGCCAAGCTGTGGCCTACTTATATGTACTTCGGCAATGAGTCCAAATATCGCCGTTGCAAGCCATCGCTCAATTTGAGCAATCATGTCGCCTACTTTGAAACGGTATGCCTTCCTGCGCTGTTCGATTTGCTGCGTACTTAATATCGTGTTACTAGCTCCCCGATTCATTCGAAGCCTTTACAGATGGGAATGGCCTGAACAGCGAATGCACAACACATTGCCACAGAGAGTTCTTTCACGAGCAATGGAAGATTCTGCTGGACGATGAGTTCCTCGAAGCGTACGAGCATGGGATTGTGGTGTGTTGCTGTGATGGCATCATGCGCAGATTCTATCCGAGGATCTTCACTTATTCTGCAGACTATCCAGAAAAGTACGTGTATTCGATTTGCACCTTAAATAATACTCATTCAAATTTCACCAGAGTGCTTATAGCTACGGTTCGAAACCTGGGAGGGTGTCCATGTCCCCGCTGCCTTATATCTAAGAATCAGATTCAGAACATGGGCATGCCTCAAGATAGACGACAACGCCAGACCCTCTCTCGCAGTGACGAGAGACGGAGAATGACGGTGAATAGTGCCCGCTCATTGATTTATGAGCAGAATTTTGCGGTCGGTAGCGCAGCGGTTGAACGTATTTTGAAGCCGCAGTCGTGGGTACCCACCTCAGTACGACTCCCAGTTCATTCACCAGCAATGACTAACTATGTCTCAGAATGCGTTCTCAGACCGCCTCGGACCTCTTGGTTTCAGTATATTTTGTGCTCTTGTGGTAGATTTACTACACGAGTTTGAGATCGGCGTGTGGAAGATGCTGTTCATTCACTTGTTGCGAATCGTTACGGCGCATGACCCAGGGCTCATTCATCAATTGGACCAGAGGTATGTGTGATAACGTGTTACTTGCATAATTCCTCTGACTCCTGTCATCAGATATAGGCAGACTCCGACGTTTGGCTCAGCCACCATTCGAAAGTTCTCGACCAATTCTTCTGAGATGAAACGTTTGGCGGCTCGAAATTTTGAAGATCTCCTTCAGGTATGATCTCGCCGCCTTTCAACTTGAATATGCTGACACTATATACAGTGCTCTATCCCTGTCTTTGATGGCCTACTCCCCGAACCACATAATCAGACAGTTCTTACGTTGCTATTCACTATGGCGCATTGGCATGGGCTAGCTAAGCTCCGAATGCATTCTGATTTGACACTCGACATCATGGACCACGCGACGTCGAGGCTCGGTCAACAGTTTCGCCAATTCAAAGCCACAGTTTGCAATGCTTACGAGACCCACGAGCTTGGCCAGGAAGTAAGGGCCCGTGCCCGACGCTATCTAAAGAAGGCGGCAAACCAGACAGCAGGGCGTAAAGGCACACAACCTACTCGTATCGTAGGACAGACGGAGGTGGATGACTTAGAGATATTAGCCCGGAGTGCGAAACGTAGGAAAGTGTTCAATCTTCAAACGTACAAATTTCACGCGTTAGGAGACTATGTGTCTACTATTCGCCGGTTTGGCACGTCGGATTCGTATAGCACTGAACCGGTCTGTCTTATATTGTTCGACTATGAACTTCGCTCAATTGTTTTCCAGGGCGAACTTGAACACCGTTCTCCCAAGGCCAGCTATCGTCGCACCGATCGCAAGTCTTTTGTCAAGCAGCTGACTCGGATCGAGCGGCGTCAGGCTCGCATTCGTCGGATTGGTGACACTATTGTTCATCGCCCCCATGTCGAAATTTCTGAGATAGCAAGAAGCCCTCAAGCTCATCACCATATTGGCCTGACACAAAGGTATCCTATACATATAGGATCGTACTTGGTCAGCCACCCGGGTGATCCAGCCATAAAAGTTGGTCGTAGACTACGCTGTTGAGAGCCTTCTAACGCGCTCTTGCAGAATTTTGTCCCTAAACTGAAGGAACACCTCTTACGTCGAATCAACGCATTGAAAGGCCCTCCAGGAGTAGGAGACGAACGGGATATTAATAAAATCATCCTCAAGGACGATCGCATTTACCAACATAACATCGCTAGGTTCAACTACACAACTTACGATGTCCGAAGAGCTCAGGATGTTGTCAACCCCAAAACTTCGCATTGTAACATTATGGTGCTCCGCTCTGACAATGACATGGAGCGCCGTGGTCACATGTACATATATGGCAAGGTGCTGAATGTATATCACGTCAATGTCATCTTTATCGGACATGGTATGGTTGACTATACTCCAATCCGAATGGAGTTCCTGTGGATCCGCTGGTACGAGCCCATGGATGAAGTCTCCACCTGGGAGACTTCAACCCTAGATCGATTGAACTTCCCCCCCGTGACGAACGAGCACTCATTCGATTTTGTTGATCCCGCAGATGTCCTTCGCGGCTGTCACATTATTCCTCGTTTCGCCAGAGGCAAGAGACATGCCGATGGATCGGGTGTGTCGGCATGTGCGGGGGACAAAAACGACTGGCGCGAATACTATGTCAATCGGTAAGTTGGTTATATTGCGACATGAATCTGCAGTACTAAGCTCAAGTTCGTCGTTTAGGTTTGTTGATCGCGATATGCTCATGCGCTTTCACTTCGGGCTTGGCGTCGGACACGTGTATTCTCACTATCGCGCGACGGAGGTTGGGCTTCTTCAACGAGAGGATATCGCCTTACATACATCGTCTAATCATGATGTGGACGAATCCGCAAACGACGCGGAAGTAAGTGATGATGATCACGACGATAGTGACGATGAAAGCGACGGTTCTGATAGCGGATTGGACATCGTCGGTTCCAACGAATCACTACTAGACCAATTTGACGAGATGTACGACAGGGAAGTGGATCTAGACTATGAAAACTGAATAGATAGTGCCCCTAAATGTTTACTTCACATGTGACTCGACTAGTTCGCGACGGCGAAACCTTAAATTAAATGGCACCTTTTTCGCGGTCGACCATTCGAGCCAGCACGTGGTATTTAATGTAATACATCGACTGCGTTGTGATGGCGGTCAAATGCAGGTCACATGCGGTCGGCTGCGGTCAATGTATGTAATTGTATTCAAAAGAGTATTTTTTGCTTCGTCCTCAACGTTTTCTTGTGCAGATACTATGGAATCTCAACATCATGGATGTTATCTCTTTAGCGACCTTTCGCCCAGCATCATGCCTGTTTCTGTGCGTTTTTTTACCGTTCCACTTCAATATTACCAACACTCTTTCCAGGACCTCGTCAGCCTAGACGCAGTGTTCGATTTCGTCGGTTATGTTTCCATTGGGGCCCAAAATGTAACGTTGTTCCCGTTATATGTAAGTTTTTTTTTTTTCCTTGAGAGTTGCGGGAATGTCTCACTACTATGCACCAGTGTTTATCCAAGTCCCTCGATGCCGTAGGTGGTGCATTCTTGGGGCGTTATACACTGACTGTCTCTAGCTGAGGCCACAGCTCTCAAGGATCGGCTATATAGCGACACCGATCATGCACAACGAGATGGAAGTCGTGCATCATTCCGCGTACGAACCTGGGTCTGTGCCCATATACACTCAGGTATCGTTACACATGGACTGTGTCTTGCTTCTCGTTAACTAGTTTTGCAGCATGCCGCACCTTCTGGGGAGCTGGATTTGGCTCACCAGGCCTACGTGATAACTGACCACGTTCTCTATGTCAAATATGGTTGGGTAAGCCCGCCTTACAATCTTTGAGTTACTTCCCTTGACAAGATCGTAGCCCACTCCAGGCATTCAGGGAACAACGGCCTTTCTCGCTGAGTATCCCCAGGGACACGGTACCATCGACATTGCTGCCACTCTGTCCAAACTCTTTGAGCCCTTCCAGACACTTGCCAATGCCTCCGTGTTCAATGCCTTTCAGCCGTTCAAACCAACTCCTGTTGTCCCGGAGTCACAGTCTCCCGCGCTTAACGCACGTCCGCATGGACAAACTCTGATTTCTCCCGAAATCGTAGCGGATTCCCGTGTTCCTTCCGTGAACATGACTGGCTGCACAACGAATATGGACGACGATGAGTCGCAAGCTGATGCGCAAGCAGACAGTTCAGACACCCTAACCACCATCCAAGATCAGTATCCCCGGTGGAAGTTGGTCCTCGTTCACTTACGGGTCGAGATGAGATCCGACGTTGCCCTCGGGAAACCCATTAATCCGTTCTTACTGACGCAAGCAAATTACGCCGACCAAAAGGTGGAATTTGTCCGTGATCTCTTCAATCGGAGCCTCCTTACGGTTGGGGTAAAACACGCAGATCTTGATGTCGGTCAGGAACTCATTCACATAATATTCTCTATACATCCTCACTCTTTTTGTAGTCATATCGTCTGATGGACATACGATTATTCCGGAAGATGCTATATTGGTGATGGTATGTTTTCTTCATCGATTCCATTTACTTGCCTCACCCAGAATAGGTCGGTAAATGGTTGTCTGCCCTTTTGTCTCTCATGAAACGGGGAGCTGCCATCGCTATTGCAGATGGCGGACTGATGACCAATTTTACCCTTCAAAACCCATGTCCCTTCGCCCTACAGAAGGACATGTGTGCCACGTGTATACAACTCATGAACCTGTTCATGCCTCCTACCTCGACCCGTTTCCCGATTGAGGTTAGCTTTTCTTCGTCGACTCTGAGTATTTGTGTCTTATTTCCTCAACAGACTAACAGTTTCGTGCGGTTCCTTCGCATGGGCATCGCAAAATCACTCGTGTACTATCTAGTGTACCGGCCTACTAAATCAGCCAATGTGATAAAGATTATGGCTGATATCAACCGCACTGACTTCAGGGTTGCCCCATACCCGCCCCCGGCGACGTTAGCGTTTGTAGGGACCTGCGTAAGTCGCATCTGCGTTATGGGCGTTATTCATTTCACGCATTCCGTTGTGTTAGTGTTACTCCGCTCTCCTCTCCTATCTGATAGATATGGTTAAGACAGGGGGAGTCGCCATTGCCTTGACATCACTCCCTGCTGTTAGCGAGATTTATGATGGACTTCTCAGGACGGCCGTGGACCTGTTCGTACAGCAGGGCGACCCAGAATTTTCGAAACTCGAAAATTACCTTGCAGGGTTTTGTAACTTGAGGTGAGCTAACACGTAATACATTTCTAAGCTACTGATTTATATGTGACGTGCAGGAAAACTGACGTCGTCAAGATTGCCCGCCACAAATAAGCAGGTTTAAAATGTCGCTCCTATATGTTTTCTACATCGGTCAGGTTTGAATTTATATGGCGTTGCGTTGTGATGCGAATCTTGCGATATCTTAGGATTAAGCTCTTCGTCATGGTAAGTACAGCACCCCAAGTCAGACTGGCAGCTACGATCTCCAGGCATGGTCATACGAACGGTCAAGTACGTCTATGATCCTTCGGTGACAACAATACTTGCTTCACACAAGGCTTTCACGGACTTTTCATGACGTAATTTCAGCCTTCAGGTAATTAGCAATTCTCTTAATGATGTAGTCATGGTTTTTTTATAGACCGCCGTCGTACAGCCACCGAACCGCTGTCGCTCCCACACCCGCTTGCAAGGCCCTCAACAATTGGATGGCGACCCTTTTGCCTCCCTCCCACTTCGATATGTTAAATATCAGTTCAGCTTTTCTTCCTACAGCTAACACTCCTTCGACAAGACACTTGCTTAGTGAATTCACCGAGAGCGCCCTGAAATCTTGGCTCCAGAAACAGGGACGTGAAATCGTTAGTGCACTCGCATATTTTTGCACATTATCTTCTCATACACGTGAACACCAGCTTCCAGACTCCCTCTTCATCACAGCATCCGTGCTGTTTAGATGGGTCGACCCCCTTGATCTTATCGCCGTCCTTCACATAAGCCTCAGAGTGGCTGCGGTGGAGAGACAGCTGCAGCAAGAAGAGTACACAAGCATCACATTTCTTGTGCAAGGAGGGCGTTCCTTGATGGAGGAGAGGATGTATCGAGCTCAGATGGAGGTTTCGTTATTTAGTAAAGCTATTGCGAATGTGCATGAGGAACTGAACATTCAATACCACCCACGTAAGGCGCGCTCTCATGAAATGATTTTTAATACCAATTATTTTTTTAGCTACATGGCAAAGGGCAATTCTCAAAGAGAACCCTGTCATGCATATAGAAATGCCTCTCCCGGTCCATGATGACTGCTTGTCGGTCAATATTGATCGCTCTCGACCATCAAAAGCTACTCGAGAAAAATGCGAGGCATGGCTTTCCACTTCATGGCAGTTTCAAACGGACTTCCCGCGATCTCAAGAAGTTCCTCAGTTATACAAACATGTCTCAAAGGTCAGTATTATTATACTACGAGGAACTCGGTGTCCTGACACTGTGCAGCCCAACGACACATTTCTTCCTCTGCCTTGTTTGATAAAAGCTTGGGTCAGTGACGTCACATATGGTGACTATATCAGTGCATCATGTGTAGACATGGTGCCCTTACGCCTCGACAACCCCAACAGCTTCAAAGCAAAGGAGGACAAACCGCTGGATGTGCTCAAGTCTGATTTTTGTATTCTGCAGCAGATGAAGCGACGTGCACAGTCCGAAGTGTTCATGTTCTCTGAAGCTATTGCACGTACTGCTGGGATTCAGTGTGCTGATGATGGTAGGTTTGCTGTTTTGTTTTTGTTGTCTTACAGTGCTAATGTGACTGTAGGCACATGCACATCTTCTGGAAGTGCTACAACTTATGAATCGCGTCTACCTAGCAACTCTTCTGATGATCGGTCTGATGATCGGTCTGATGATTGGTTCGATGATTCTGTATCTTCTAAATCCTCTGCGCTCCTGTGACACTCACATGTAGTTGTACCTTTCCTTGAAGTGCAGTGCGGGTCATGCATGTGTTTTATTCCACGCTACGTCATGTATGTTTGACTCGATCTTTATTTATGTTGTCTGCATTTCTCCTATCATTATCACTTTGATCACCAGTTACCATCTGCTTAGTGCCCACGCTCCAGGTAGTCAAACTATAGTAGGTGTGCTTGTAAGTGTTCTGAACTAAAAATGAAACAAATGTAGGGGGTGCTGGGAGGCCAGGCAACCCCCGCAAACCCTATAACAGACAGTGTATTACTCCAGGTGAGGATCCTTTCATTTAATGCCTCGAGTGACCTGACAAAAAATTTATACATCGCATCAGATACCTTACAACGGTGCCTCACAAACACCGCGCTATGAGGCTCGAGGTTGTAATGAAGGCGAGCCGCGTTTGCACACTTATGCCGAATACTTATTCATGTCCTCCGTCTTGGCACTCTGTCCTGTGTAATATATACCTCAGACTTTGACATAGCCTGGCTTATGTGCCCGCGTATCCCACATCCGGTGCTGTCCATGAAGTTGTTCAGGGACTTGAGACGTTGAGGTCAGTGCGAAATAGACAAAGGATGCCTGGCAAGATATGTCAGTATAGTGCGTCCCTTCTTTCCCTTGCCGATGCCTGGCTGATACTGATGCAGGGTGGTAACTTCTGGGGTACACCATACTCCGAGGCTCGAAAGGTATAGCTAACCGACTCACCTCCGTTCAGCGTATAGCAGCCATCGGCATAACTGACGTCCACCTGTCAATCGCGTCCCTCAAGGTTTTTTCGATGGAGTCCCACCAACTCATGTACGTCAGCGCTATAACTTCAATTTGTATACTGACCTCCGTGTCCTCAGTCCTCTGCACAAAGTCCCAACCCACGTTTCTTAGCCGCTTGTTCCACCGCAGCCCCTCCACCGCCCACGATATATCACCATCCTCTCCTCTTGACTGGGCTCGAAACCTTTCGAAATGGCGTGTACGAAGTGATGAAGGCACCGAATTGCAAGGGCCCAGCCCTGCAGTTGTCGAGGTTCCGTATGCGAAGGGCAAACGTGTATGTTATTTATCCTCCGTCGTTCAACTTCACCTAATGTCACGTAGAGAAATGCTTCAGCGAGGGAGGTTGCGTTAGTGCAACTGCATTCAATGAACGCTACTGCGGGCAGCTCACAATCTACCAAGCCGAATGTCACCCAGCCATCTTTGCAGACACAGGGCAATGAGAACGACTCCAGCATTCTGGGGTGATAATGCAAATCGCATGTACAGTGGTAGTTAGTAGACCAGATCTTAATGAATCATATTTTGGACATGAGCATATCTTTGCTGATCAGATTTTACAAACGCCTCAAACGCTTCCTCCCCGACGGAAAACCGTACTTCCGCCCCCCACTGTCGGTCACAACTCTCCCATCCCACTCCACTCCTCCCGTCTCCCGACCTGCGCTGGCCTTCCGTTCACTGATCATGGACATCAGCGCAATCAAATGCGAAAGACGAGGTACGTACCATTTAGATTGCACTATCTTCTGTGATACTGATCCTTCTGATAGCCGTGCCTTCAAACCGTGAAATCCACACGCCCGCTGATCTAACTTAAGTCCGTGATCGATTCGAATGTTGAAGTTACTTACAGCGTTTTGCGGCCCCATAGCTTTACGATGAGTGCACGTTGAAGGAGATAACGGAGTAGTCACGGTAGTCTGTAAATAGTAATCTACATCATGTTGCTCAAGGCTTTTGCACACTGACCAAACAGACTCTCTTCGAACACGCCATAACCATCACCGTCCTTCTGCATTCCTCGCTCGCCTTTTCTTGCTCCTCCACCACTCTCGGCCCAATAATGATGATCCCGAACTGCAGAGATTGCAGTTCCATCAAAGGATCCAAAGGAGAAGAAGAAAGAAGAGAAGCTAGACACCAAAGCGAATGGTGTAAAGGACGAGGACGAGGAACTTGTGAGTGCTCATCACATTAGCGAAATTAGCATTACCTTGACTTGTGTTTGTTAGTCGGAAGAAGATGCACAGCTCAAATCTGAGCTGGAGATGCTCGTTGAACGGTTAAAAGTGCGTGCAATCAACGATCAAGGTAGAACAGATAATTGAATTGGTACCAGGAATTAAATACAGATCTCTACCGTCCTGCTCTCGAAACGCTCCGGACACTCATAAGAACATCCACGTCGTCCATGACTTCCGTTCCGAAACCAAGTTTCTACGCCCACATTATCCTGGTCTGCAGGAGCTATTCGAGACATGGCCCGCATCCGAAAACAAGGTGCGAGGAAAGCCTTTCCCTATGACACTGGCTTATCATGATGCAGAGTCTATTCGCCGATATTCTTTCTGTTCTCGCCATGACCTACTCCGATACTGAACCTCGAGGAACCCTCCGCTATCGCCTTCTTTCTGCATCTCTCCTCCCTCCTACTTCCAAAATCTCTGAACCCGGTTCTTGGGGACATGAATATGTTCGCCATCTTGCTGTTGAACTAGGAGAGGAGTATACCACCCGTCAAGAGGGTGAAGAAGCAGTCCCCTTACCAGCACCAGAGGCTGAATCAGACGCGCCTAAATCAAAGCCTGCTCCGGTCCCTGGCACCATCAAAGACTTACACAACCTCGGCTTGGAATGCGCTACGTTCTTCCTAGGTCATAACGCCGAGCCAGACGCGGTAGACTTATTCGTGGAGCTCGAAATTGTTGACCGGATAGCAAGCCTCGTGGACGCAAACGCCTTCGGTCGTGTGTGCGCGTACATGGATCGGTATGTTTGCTCTTTTGTTCATGATGACTTGTCTCACATATCTTTGGTAGATGCGTCATGCTCCTCCCTCCTCCTGACGATGTCACCTTCTTGCGCACGATACACAAGATCTACCTCCAATTCTCCAAATTCCCTGAAGCTCTCGGTGTCGTGATCCGCCTTAATGACGCCGCACTCATACGACAAGACTTCAACGCCTCCGGCAACCCGTAAGTCGTGTCATACGCGCATTGATATCCACTAATATCTGCTCAGCATAATGAAGAAGCAGCTTGCTTTCCTTCTTGCGCGTGCACAGATTCCCATCGAGTGGCTGAAGTCATCTGCTTCAGAAGACGCTGACGCGGAAGATGAATTCCCAGAAGACATCTTACATTGCCTAAGCATCGCAGCTCAGTGGACGCTTCTTCGGATCTGCATTTTCCGAATCCGTTGAAGCGTCCACTGAGCTGCGATGCTTAGGCAAAATATGAATTCCCAGAAGACATCCTAGACTGCCTAAGCAACACACAGCTCAGTAGACATTTGATTATGCACCAATTGCCATAATTCTCATTCAAATGTTTTACCAGTTAGCTACCACATGGGACGCCATAGTTCTTATCGACGAAGCCGTCGTGTTCTTGGAACAGAGGAGTCTGCATGACGTACGTTTTTGGATTCAACATCAACATCACGACACTTTCTCATTCTCGGTTTGTAGCTGACACGCAACGCTCTTGTGTCTGTTGCATTAAAGGTCATTGAGTACCACCACGGCGTGCTCTTCTTGACAACAAATCGCGTTCAAACGTTCGATGACGCCTTTCTTTCGAGGTTCTCCATCGGTTCGTTTTCTGTGCTCGTATCACACCAACTTGAAACAAATTCAATCTAAATAGCGATCAAATATCCTGAGCTGGATGCCTCGGCCCGGCTTACGGTCTGGCGAAAGTTCTTCGAACTTGCTGGGTGCCCGCTGTGGGGCTCAGAGTCTGAGGGATTCGTCACCGTTGACGGTATAGAGCCACGCTGCTATGTTTCCCTCTCGGATTTGGAGGCGGTGGCACAAAAACCGTTCAATGGTCGGCATACATGCAATCCTGCCCCTCAGAACTAAATACAGTATCCAGGACGCACCATCAAGAACCTTGTTCGGACCGCCCAGGCGTTAGCACTATCTGCGTATGCATTACCGTCCGCATGTTTGCTTCCCTGTTACTCATGAGAACACCCAGAAAGGAACTGCTTTCCCTCCACCATGTCAAGATCGTTGTCCGCGCCCAAGATAAATTTTTGACAGAGTTTGCGCAAATCCGCAATGCCACAAACATCTCCCTTCGTTCCTCAAGGACACACACACAGTCATGATCGTCATAGGCATCACGAACATTGCCAGCCCCCCGATGCGCATTGTAGTACCAACGATACCCGATTCTAGGACCGTGTAAGCTTTCATTCTGGCCTATTCCTTTCAATGTCTGATAGAGGTGACAACTAGTATCTATTCAAGGCATGATGCGCAGCACATGAAATTATGCTGCACTGTCCTCTTCAGGTACAATGAAGTTCACCCTCTCCTTCCAACAGGACGACGACGTCATCATGGCCCGGGATGTTGCTTCTTTACAATTCTCGGAGCCATGCTCGTTGTGGGAGTGTTTGCCTTCGTTTTCTTATTTATGCCCCTCAATGAGACTGCTTGGAGTAATATCGAATCTCATTCCTGCACCACTTATGCAACAAAGGAGTACGTGGCAGAACTCAACACCTCTCGTTGGAACCCTCATAGGATGAGGATCTGCATGGCCACTCCGGCATTTGTTCATGGCTGGCCTCACTGGCCCTCCAGATGCGAAGATGTTCGTCGATATTTCTCACTAGTCTTGATAATAAAGTTTGACTCGGTACAGCGCTCAGGCACGGTGATTGGTCATTTCGCCATCAACCATGATGAACCGGACTGCGTTACCTACTGGAGTGGCTATAAGGATATGGTAAGTTGGAGATATCATTTTTCACTCATTCTAACCACTATCTTCGTAGGGCTGTACCGCTAGTGGGTCGAAGAAGAGGGTGAGAAACGATGCATTGTTCTCTGGGACTTGAATTGACCATTACTACAGCACATTGAGCAACGTCTCGAGAATTTGCCGTTCCTAGCTGACTATGAGGAGTTTTGTGCAACAAGCCCTGCTCGTTTCCTAGACTGGGAAATTCGCCGGTGCAGACTCGTGTGTGAATATTGTATGTGCATTTGGGTTGCATTTATCTTCTTGGTCGGCTGATATACTGTTAGCCTATCTGGGGTGTCTACGGGCAATGGTTCATCGACGACCATAATTGTTGAAGCAAGCGATGAGCATCGTTTCTCGTACCCACCTTTATCTCTATTTCTTATATCTACAACGGCCACTACTTCTGGCTCTGCCACCTCTGTCGATCCCAAGGGCTACCTAACATCACTCAATAGCGTCGTTCTCAAGACTGAAGCTGAAATTGGCGACATCAAGCGTGCCCGCATGCTGTTTGATTCGCTTGTCAAGTCAATCCCAAACACGCTCCTGGTTGGATTGCAGCTGCATGTCTGGAAGAACATGCTGGCTGTATGGTTGCTGCAAGGAAACTCATAAAAGCAGGTTGCGAACAGTGTCCCAAGAGTGATGACGTATGGCTTGAGGCAGCAAGGTTAGATGTACGTGAATTATGATACTCTCTCTGCATTGTCGCCGATGTCCCTTCTAGAATAATGATGATGCAAAAGTCATTCTTGCCAACGCTGTTCAACATGTCGGCCAGAGCGTCAAAATTTGGCTTGCAGCAGCCGACCTCGAGCAAGATGTCAAATCGAAGAAACGTGTCTTGCGTAAAGGTATGTAAATTCTCATCGAATCCACCGCGATTTACTCATATTACACACAGCACTCGAGAATATTCCCAACTCCGTTCGGCTATGGAAGGAAACCGTCAATCTCGAAGAATCAGCTACGGACGCCCGCATACTCCTCTCCCGCGCCGTGGAGGTGATCCCGCTTTCTGTCGAGCTCTGGCTCGCCCTCGCACGGCTTGAAACTCCTGAGCGCGCCAAAGCTGTCCTCAACAAGGCCCGCAAGTCTGTTCCTACGTCGCACGAAATCTGGATTGCTGCTGGACGCCTGCTCGAGCAAGGGGCCATGGGCGACCCCGACAAGTCTACGGAATCCAGAAACAAGGAACTCGAGCTGGTGGACAGGACCATCGAGTTTGGTGTTCGGGCGCTTCGGCAGCATCAGGTGCTACTCACGCGCGAGCAGTGGCTGAAGGAGGCGGAGCGGTGTGAGAGCGACGGCCGTGGACGTGTGAGGCGATCATTAAAGCTACAGTGAGTATGGAGGTGGAGGTGGAGGTGGAGGTGGAGGTGGAGGACAGGCCGGATACATGGGTTGGGGATGCGGAGAGCGCAGAGGCGAGGGGCATGGTCGGGACTGCGAGGGCCGTGCTTGCATATGCGCTCAAAGTCTTTCCTTCAACGGAACCTCTGGAGAAAAGCTGCAGATTTGGAGAAGGCGCACGGCACGAAGTATGATAATTTTTTTGCGGAATGTATATCTCGTACTCAACTTTCTCTAGGGAATCGCTGGATGGGGTGCTCTCTCAGGCAGTGCACTATTGCCCACAAGCAGAAGTTCTCTGGCTCATGTCAGCCAAAGAGAAGTGGCTGGCGTAGTTCAAATTCGTCTCGCATATTCTCTGTTTCATTCTGTATCTCAGGCGATTGCACTCTTCAACGCAGGTCAACGCGAGGAAGCAATGATACTCGTCCATGAATTCGCTGACGCTTGTCCTAATGCCGATCTTCTCGGTTGTCGTGTCGTGGAGGTATGTGTCATGCAGCCATGCTCGATCATCAGCGTTGACCTTTGCACTCGCACATCAGACATACCTACGCGTTCAGCTCGGAATTGATGCCTTCGATGGCGCGCGTCACGACGAAGGTGCTGACCACCTCACTGCCGCTGTCAAGTCCAGCGCTTTCTCGTCAAAATTCAAGTTGAACTTTCATTTATTATACGAGGACTTGGTCGTGGTACGTCGATACGACCTATATTGCTTTCATAACTGATTGCTTTTCTCAGCTATTCGGCTGGGATCTTGAGGCTTTGCGGTTGACTGCACACCAGAAATGATGCCAGGCTTTCCTTTCAGCAGGCAAATCTCATGAAGCCCTTGAAGCGCACACTGGCAAGTACATGATGGATGCCATCAACGAACGTGCGAAGGCTAGCTGCTTCGAATGGTCCAACGGCAAGTCTTCATTGACGCCACCCGCTTCTGTCAGACTTACCTGCATTTAAATCACTCAGAATTCCAGGACCGATGTAACGCGCTCGTGTAAGCACGCTGGCTTACTTGGTTTCCCATAATCAATATATATACTGTCGCTGGTACTGAAAGCTAAGCTTTCAGTATTTCTACCTTTTGGTGTAACGGTTATGAGGCGCGACAGCTGACCACCTTACAGCTCGCTGTGCAAGATGATCGTATTCTTGGCGTATGTACTACTTTCCTCAAATTCCTCACTACTGACCGTAGGCAGAGATTCCTGTGCAAGATCAAGATGGCTATGATGCCGAACCCATTTTCTTTCACGGAGTGCATCAAGTGCGCGCGATAGCGGATCCTTCTTCTTTTCTCTCTCACATCATTAATTACAGCATTCTTAGCATTCCCGGCCACGACCTCAACAGTGCCATAGGCGCCTATGGGTATTGCTCACATGAGTGGCATTCACTACTAGTATGTTTCTCGTGCAGATAAGACATATATCATTGTTTAAAAAATGTCACAATACATTGTAAGTTTACTGTAAATGCCCGGCCATGTTGGTAATGGCCAGACAAGCAGGCTGTCACAATTGTAGTTCTTGCGCCCTCTATCCAATTCAGATAAGAGATATCTCACTATTTAAAAAATGTCACAGTGGTTTATAATTCTACCAGAGATGTGACGACCTGCACCCATTCATTTACAGTGAGGACATGCAGTTATCTCACTGTTGTTTGCTTACAAGATGCACGCCAAGATGGTATTTCTCCGGCAAGGTCTTATCTCATTCTACCTATGTGTTTGAAGTATCTTAGTCATAAAAAATGACGTGCAAGCAGGCTGTCACAATTGTAGTTCTTGCGCCTTCTATACAATTCAGATAAGATATATCTCATTATTTAAAAAATGTCACAGTGGATTATAATTCTACTAGAGATGTGACGACCTGCAGCCATTCATTTACAGTGCGTGGACATGCAGTTATCTCACTGTTGTTTGCTTACAAGATGCACGCCAAGATGGTATTTCTCCGGCAATGTCTTATCTCATTTTACCTATGTGTTTGAAGTATCTAAGGTTAAAAAATGAGGCTGTCACAATTGTAGTTCTTGCGCCTTCTATGCAATTCAGATAAGATATATCTCATTATTTAAAAAATGTCACAATGGATTATAATTCTACTAGAGATGTGATGACCTGCACCCATTCATTTACAGTGCATGGACATGCAGTTAACTCACTGTTGTTTGCTTACAAGACACACGCCAAGATGGTATTTCTCTGGCATAGTCTTATCTCATTTTACCTATGTGTTACACCATAATTAAAATTATCTAAGGTTTAAAAATGACGTGTCATAATGAGTTTTGGTTACCAATCCTGTCTAGTCATATCAATTTCAAGTTGATTTCCTGATGTTTGTGAGTATCATTTGCATTGGCTACCAGTATTAAATGCACTGAATTCTACATTTTGTGCAATCAGCCAAGCACTATCGCTGAAGACTGACCCTTAGCACAGACTCTTCCGCTAAGCCTAAATGGCGATCTTCAATCTCGACAGTCCCTAGGATGATAAGACATGCTGGGTTCTGCACCGCATCCGACAGTACGTAGACATGATCTTACATAGTCAATTCTGCACCGAGCAATTTTTGTGATGCATGACGCATATCCCGGGCCAAGTCGCGGCGAGAGCAAGGCATACAAACAATGTTCGATGGACATGTTCCAACATTTACTTTGCAAAATGCATTTAATATGTGCGCTTTGTATTGGAATTTTTGTGCATCGTTTTGATATGATGGCATGGCTTAACGATTCAAGCGTACGGGGCGACGGATCAAGTGAGTGATATTTGAATTTTGCTCTGCTTTGACTCACCCTGTATCACGGTGTCTTGTCTGACTTATCCTGTGGAGTCCTTATTCCACAGGATAAGTCAGAGAAACTGTCATGCCTTGGGCTCATCAAGCATGCTGATGTGACAAGCACTGAACGGTGGTATATCTAGCACGGACGCTAGAACGTTACACATTCCCAACATCTCCCACTTGCTCATACCATCCCTCGAATATGACCTTCATCTCCAATAATACTAGATGGTGGCCAGGAATCGATATGCACATTATTTTTAGCTATTAGACAGGTTCGTCGTCAGTCTGATGATATCTCGATCTAATTTTCACTTGCATCTTGCAGTTGCTGCAGGCGTCGTGGTGGTATATGTCTAGGGTGAGCAGGCTGTTGTTCCGAACCTTTTGCCATTCTTATGATACCTCCAGTATTAACAATTGGACGAGAGGTAGGTTGACCTTATTGCCGGAGCAGAGGCAACGCTGGTCTCTCATGACTGTGCTGTATTTGGTTGTTCGTACCTCAAGCAATGCTATAGCATGGTTGGCTGTCGCGCTGACTCCAAAATGTTCTAGATACGCTCTATCGGAATACCGTATTCTGTGTATGTGATGAGGCCAAAAAATGGTGTTTTGCTAACAGTTCATCTCTGATGATTAGTGCCAAAGTTTTGTGTATGTCTCATATGCACTGTGCTCGATTCTTTTGACCGGAAGCACACAGAATCTATGACATTTGTCTCGCTGACAGATACAGTGAGTATTCCACAACCATCTCATTCCTATCCAATGAATACACTCATATGTAGGGGTGAGTGAGATTTTGACCATTGTACTCAACTGAACGTAATGACTACACAGGTGTGAGTCGAGTATCTGATTCTAGTACGATGTGATCACTGATTGGGTGTTTCAGGCAATATTCTGTACTAGGCAAAAAATGGGGCGAATGTGGTCATAACTGCCATGCTGGGCGGTGAGCTGCAAAATCTCAGTGATATTGATTGACTCGACTGAAAGATGCTGCAAGTCATCATGATTGCTCGATTACATGCCATGTATCAAGGATCCAGAACCATGCTCATCTTCCTTGTTATTATCTTACTGGCCTTTAACAGCGCCTGTGTAGTACTCGTGGCAATAGGACTCGAGTATGTTGTAGAGAGTAAGTTTTGCTTGGTGACTTGCAAAACACAGCTCATTGGACAAACACTAGAGGAGCTGATACTGTCTGGCATGCATATATGCAGTTATCACGATGAGGGGGATACCTCGCTTCTGTTTTTGATGAGTTGGATACTCACCACTGTTTGGGAGATCCTCGCACTGTGTCTTTCGGTTTGGGTTGCTGTGAAACACCTCCGTGACCTGCGACGCCTCGGCCTATCGACAGGATCGGCCATCGGAGACTGTTTCAAAGTACTGATAAAATTTCACGTGCTTTATTTTGCGAGGTGAGCTTGTAATTGAGGAAGTGGTTATCTTGATAGACATTGAGTAAGCTCGGGTGTGCGCGCCCCTATTGGTATCAGAAAATGCCAGAGGCACGCTACTCTCCTTGCCTGTGGATGGATTAATATCCAGGGGGGTTTTGTTGCCTCGACCATTGCCAGCAGTGTCGGTGTCACATAGGACCATGTGCTCATCAGCGAAAAGCCGGATGGCACGTTCCATCTGAAAGCTTTCCAGGCGAAAACCAAGCGAACATTATGCGTCGTTGCTACGGCTCTCGATTTCCCAAGCGGGTCACTATATTCAACTCTATCTCTGTCGACTTGCCTCTTGTCAGTATCACGGCTTGTGGCTTTTCACTGTCTCAAGACATCATGACATTTTAGCTGAGCGCCATCAGGCCCATCACTTTCAAGACATTGATTTGATTGCCAAACATTTTCGGGTGTGCTCAACCATGGCAATGCGAGTGCAAGTGAAGGCATTGAGATTGCCGCGGCATTATCCTGTGGAACCTGCAAAGAGAGAATCAAAACTTATCTGCGACAATTCTGCGTGTTGACACCTTTACTTGGGGATGAATATACTTGACTACAGCATTTGCAAAAGGCGGTTTACGGGCCAAATGGGGGATGACAAGTGGGAATTCGCTCAAGCATTTGGAGATCCACGCGATGATGTGGGATTTCTGCCACTTGCAGTTCCTACAAAACAAAAAGACAAGTCAACCACGCACAAAGCACACATAGTTTCCCATAGAATGGAAATGCAGTCACTGATGAGATTCCGCGTGCCACCCCAACAGCACAGAATGTTTGAGCAAACCTGCAAAGATATTAATTTGGCCATAGCCATGCTGAGACATGGTGCACATAATTTCTTGCGCGAGGCCGTCCTGGCAAGTTGAATAGTTGACGAGAGCTTCCAAATATTCAAGTTACCGAAGATGAATCGAAAAGTGGTGAAGGTGGAATAGCCGGACCGTGCGCACAAACTAAAAATTTAAACACCGTCACTGCGCACGTACTATAGCAACAACATCGATGGTCACTCGGACGGCCTCTACCGTGTGCACACGCCAGGCTCGAATGTTTCAACTGCATGACACGTACATGCGCACCGTGTGTGGTGGACACAATTGCCAGCGAGGCGAATCCTTACATTGTCACTGCGCCATCAGGGAATTAAAGAGTCCTCGATATCGTAGTCACGGGAAGTGTAACATGATGTAATTTTGCTCTTACTAAATATTAGTTTTTATATGGTGAGCTATTTGATTTGCACATACATACCCATGGATACCCATCAATCCAGTTTAAAATGCATGATTCGTGACAATGCTGGGACGTTCCCCCTTGGTAGCCAATGAGGGGTGATAGCATATACAAGCCAATCATTTTGAGCATTGGCACCTTGCCTGTTTTCATTTTGAATTACAACATCATGCAAGGCCTTCTCATGGAAAGTGCCCTTGGGACTTGTCGACATATCTAGAATGCCACTAGACTTAGTTACAAAACTGTAACATTCGCCCCATGCTGCCGATGAGGGGCGCTAGTACACTTACTCCAATTATTTCGTGCTTTGTCATTTTACCTATTTATGCGTCCGATTATAAACCTATTTAAGACCTTCTCGCGAGAAGGTACCTTTGGCGCAGGATAACAAACGTAGATTAAAATTAAACACCATAACAAAGTTGTGACGTACCACCATCATAACATGCAAGGGAAGACAGCGCACTCCTCTCAACTGTGTTAATTGTTCTCAATTTCCTTATTTTTTGTCTTGAAAGCCCTTTCCAAGCGGGTACTGGCGGTGAGATGAGAATTTGGGTCATGTTATCAGCGCCGGACTAGGCTTTCAGTAGCATCTATACTTGAAATGACTCTTTAATGTATGTATATTCATGTGGATTAGGTAAATACATATCCAATGCTATGAAATAAGTTATGGTTAGGTGCTCGGCATGCACGACGTTCTCCAGAACAGGGCCAAAAAGAATGGCGTTGAATATCACCGGCTCTTTCTCGCTCGGCAGGCATAGCATCCTCGATGTCGAATACTCAAGTGTCTACCACACGCATTCGTCATCACCGATGAGAGTGGCATCGCACCGTGGCAATCCATCATCCCGCTACTCATTCAATAATGCACGCAGAGTGCGCAGGGATCCCACCGCTATCGTCCTCCTGCTCATTCCGAGTCACCCTGTCATCGCTTCAGAGCGTCGAAGAAGAACTGTAGCAAAAGACCCCAATTAGCAGAATGGCACATGAAACCAGTAGTGGCCCGGGTACAAGGCATAATGATACTCACCTGCGTCGTGGTCTTTCGTTCGCATTCCTAGTATACTCCATTAGATAGATATCCTAAGATTGAAAGAATAGGACGTACGAGTCGGTGCTGGCGAGTCTCATTAGCGGGCGCAGGTACGAGCAGCTCTTGATTGGGGGCGATGCTCAGGGTAGTCCCTTCATAAGAATCATATCAGAGAGGTATCAAGGATAAAAAGTTAGATTACGCACCTGCCAGCGAGGCACAAACGCCGTAAGGCAACCAATCATCTAGTTCATGTTCGCTATGCTGATGGTTTCATACCTACATAGGTCATTTTCAACCACACGCCGAAGAGCAGTAAGGATATACCGCTTGATACAATGCCAGATATGATAGACATGCTTCAGATAGCTGCGAGGGGCGGAATGCTCATATATGCAACGCCTGGCGCACTACGACAAGCTCGGAACCGTTCTCGAGTGTGATGTAAGCCTGAGTAGAAAACGGTATTGTTGAACGACCGCCATGAATCAACATGGGTCCCACGGGACTCTATGAACAGGTGATAGACGATGATTCATGAAAGTGGTTGTGACTGAAGAATCCACCTAACGTACCTTCCCATGTTTTATCCTCCTCCGCTTTACGTTTCCTTGTAGCAACTTCCTCCTCCTTTTTCCGAGCTTCCAGTCCCTCATTCGCAAGGTTCATCTTAATTGCTCTGCAAGAATACCGAATCATCAGGACTGCAACAAAGCAAAAACGAATGTCTCACTTCCTGCG
Organism: Suillus brevipes Sb2; assembly: GCA_011800875.2. NCBI lineage: Eukaryota > Fungi > Basidiomycota > Agaricomycetes > Boletales > Suillaceae > Suillus > Suillus brevipes. The sequence goes on along the minus strand of JRHT02000020.1, from coordinate 22,566 downwards.
TCTAACCTCTTCCTCAATTAACAGATCCTTCATCTTCGCTCGCAAGTGCACCTTGAAGGACGGGAGCTGTAGATAACGACAAAGTAATGTCGGGCCTTCAAGTTGGCAGGCGGTTAGAAGTAGTAGATAGACAGACAAGCGTGAGAAACTCGCCTTGAATCCATGATATCATAGGCGAGATCCGGGTTTGAAGGAACGAGTGAGGAGGTGTAGTATATCATAGCACGACGAATTCGACAGTGTGGATGGGACGAGAAACGAATGAAGGAGAAAATCGGCGCAGACGCTCAGCTGTGCCGGGATATTCCGGCGGGCTGTATGACCCTGCACCAGTATAAAGCTTGAAGCTTGAAGTTTGAAGTCATACAGTCGCGAAGGGATGGTGAAGGATGGGTAGACAGGCAGTATGAGACCGTGTACAGCAGCCATAGTGAGCAGAACGGGCGGGATGGTGTCGCGAAGGATGATCTGAGACCGCGTACAGCAGCCATAGTGAGCAGAACGGGTGGAGGATCGGGTGGGCAGGCAGTATGGGAGCAGCCATAGTGTGCAGAACGGGTGAAGGATGGGTGGGCAGGCAGTATGGGACCGTGTACAGCAGCCATAGTGAGCAGAACGGGCGGGATGGTGGTGTTGCGAAGGGATGGTGAAGGATGGGTGGGCAGGCAGGTGCAACAGAAGGTCGACGGAACGCATCCAAAAGCGACATTACATGTCCTTCTCGAGCTTCCTCAAACGGCCTCGGTTTGCTCTCACTGCGTCCGCATTATCGGTATGATGTGTATTTGACGAAGGTCCATTTGAGGGGATGGTTGAGTTGGTTGCTGTCATGCCATCCTTCGACAGAGACACGAGAGAATGAGAACCTGTGTACGAGGGAGAGGTGTGACCTACAGACCCCTGAGGAGTTTTGGAGGCAAAGGAAAGAAGACGACAGCCTGGCGGAGGAGCAGCGTGAGGAGCTGACGGGACAGCGGCACTGAGCGTATCGATAGAAGGTTTTGGCAAAGCTTGAGGTGCCGGTAAATCAGTAGAGATAGGCTTGGGGAAGAAGCGAGAACCTCCTGGTTTTTCTTTGTCGATGTCAGATTCGTGAGCACTTGCTAGTACTCCAGGTGCGAGAGAGGACGATGGCGACGATAACATAGATAGGAGTACGCGAGAACCATCATGAAGAGCTTGCTCAGCCTGTGGAGGAGGTGAAGCAGACGATTGTGAAGAAATTGGTTGAGGCCGGTGCTCTGCAGTTGCTTCAGCTGATGATAGGTCTATCCGTGTATTAGCACTTCGATCCTGCCTGAGAGAAAGAATTGACTTGCCATTTGTAGGAGCTAAGTCCTTGGTCTCTAAAGATGTGTCTGCGAGTAACGATGAACCCACACGGGGAGACTTGTCTCATTCGCGGTCCCGCTGTTCTCGGTCCCATCTCGCTGACATATGTTCATCACGCTTTCCGTCGTCCCTCCAGCGATGAGGATCGTCCACCTCAGATTCTCGGTCCAAGCCACGGTCGTCGGGCTGCGTGATTGTAATGATGTTAAGTAGGTCTAAATGGCAGTACTAGCGAACCTCACCGTCGGTCACGAGCATTGGGCTGAGGGAGTGCTTGTCGTCTCTATTGGAAGTGTCAGTGACGGATTCTGGCGATTGAGAGGATGAATTGTCTGGTTGGAGAGAAACTTTGGCAACAGCGTCAGAGAAGTTGTCAATATTAGCATCCTCTGGGAAGACAACGTCTTGGACAGCGACCTGGCTCTCTGCACCAGACATTACGGTGTAAATGAAATGTTGAAGTTGTGAGAAGTAAAATGTCGCCTAGTACCGGAATACACGCGTATCGATGCAGCTCGAGTGAACGCATGACTGTCATTAGATTAAAAGCGACAAAAGATAGAAAGGAAGACATGCGTGGTACATACGTCAAGTAAAGAGAATGCGTAAACACTGAGGAAAATTCGAGACGAGCTTGATTGATATGGTGAAACGAAAAAGAACGAATCAATTGCGATATGAATACAATGCGTGAACGGACAGATGGTGTGCGGTTGGGTAGGGGTGATATGTCATGGCCGAATCAATTAACATTGGCATTAGCGCGTGACGGCGATGCACAGCAGAGAAAGAGGATGATATGAGCCCAAAACGAGATGGGTCTCGACTGTTTGCCAGGAGCGGGAGGCATCGCGGACGTTTGAGTGGCCGCAGACGATGGATTTTGAGACATCCGGCCAGATTGGCCGTGCGAGGGCTTGTGCTGCTGACGTCTATGGTGCGCCTTATCAGATTCTGGTCGCCGTGCGACAAATAGTGCCTGCGAGGATCATCGAACCTCTGATCGCCAAAAATGTAACACGAGTGGACTTACTTGTTTATCCTTCATCCCTGAAACTTCGGCGCAGAACTAGAGAGAGAATGAAAGTTGTATATGATGGTGCCGAATCTAATCACCTGGGGCAGAAGTTATCGGCCACAGGAACCAAATAGGAAAGTTTCTCCCACTCAAACGACGGGCCGTGAAGAGGCGCGCTAGGATCAAACGACGAGCCGTGGAGAGGCGCGCTAGGATCAAACGACGGGCCGTGCAAAGGCGCGCTAGGACCCCTGATACGCAGCTAAAGTCAACTCACCGTCGACAACATAACAGAAATGTCAGTTTACAGCTCCGTTCAGAGAAGCGAACCGGACGTCTTGCCCACAGTTAAGGAACGAGTCGTGAGCACCCTTGACGGGGCTGTTCGTGTTGACAAGACGAGTGATAGAAGGGGCAGGGATTGAAACATTCAAATTATTGCCTATGTAGGCGGTGCCAGCTGTACGAAACCATGAACTGAGACCAGAGTGGGGCAGGAAGAACTACAAAAGAAAAATCAACATGTTGACATCACCCACTAACAACCGCGTACCCTGTACAGTCGGAACCAGTCGGAACCACTCTGAACGCGCAGGCCGTATATCAAAGCAAGAAGTGAACGACGCAGGTGCCTTGCTCCTTTCATTCATTTTTTCCACCACCGGTTCTAAGACACGGAAGACGCTGTCGAGCTGTTCACATTGTCAGTAGGCTTGTCTTGGGATGTCGTACAACTGACCCCTTTCTTCTTCATGTATATAACTAGTGTTGGTTGCCAACACTAAAGAAGTGAACGTCCCTGGTTCCATGAACCTCGGTGGTGTCTGAGACGTATGAGCGCTGTGTGGATGTTATCCTGTCAGGCCTCGGAGAGCACTGACATCAAGAGTCAAGACGCACCATAGACATAGTTTGGAGTCTCTTTATACTAGTCTACAGCGAGTCGTAAGGTGGGGGATCATAAGACCTTGGACCTAGTTCTCGTACTGTGATATCCTGAGATTGCTTGAAGGTTGTAATCACTTGATGTAGGGCTGAGAATTGGGCTCATGGATTCAGTGATCGAGACACAGCGTTGCTGAACGCTGCAGTGATTTGTCAATAATGAGATACAGACTCGTGCAGCTTTGACTGTAGTGAGAGCTCACCAATGTCGGGAGAGTGTGATGAACATATCGCACACTTACGTGGGGCAGGATTGCAACGAGAGTGGGCATGGAGAGTTAATTAAGATCGAGAAAAAATGAAAAAAGGGCTAGGCGTTGACTGAGAACTGAGATGAGCGATGGAACGAGAGCCTCGATGTGGTGTGCAAACCAGTGGATTGCCACGCGCTCGGCCGTGCACTCCCATTCAATGGTGGCCGTGTTGCGACTAGGTGCGTCGTGCTTGTTGATATAGATACCAAACACTAGTGTCTTGCCATCAGCGCTGCCTGAAGTTAAAATAAAACCGACTGACCATCGTAGCACAAAAGGAATTCATTGTCCACGCGGAACATTGCCAGTGGCCGGCAGGATTCCCCGCATTTTGCAAGTCTTTCATAGCCATCGTCACGCAGTGGAATAGTGACACTCTTGAAACTTGAATGATGATTAAAACAGGAATGGAAAGGTGAGTGAACCAGCAGCGTGCTTTTGAAGAGGCCTTCCTCGAGATTGTTCTGATCGGCAGTATATCCTGCGTATAGGAACGCTGGCCATGACATTTCCGTTATGACAAAGCCATCAACGCGATCCCTAATTCCAGCCCTGACACTAGTGAACAGTCAGTATCTCACGAGATCCTGAACAGAATGGCTTACGTTGGGTCATGCCAATCTAGCTCTGTTGGGCAGAGTAGTTTGCCGCACGCGTCGTTGGTGAATCCATGGCAGAATTTATCTTCTGGGTCGACTGGAGGGTTGGGCTTGAGCTCGCGGTTGACCCAATCAGGGACGAGACTCTTGAGCTTCGAGGTGTCGTCTCCTCGAGCACTGTCGGCGCCCTGTCTAAGCTGAATGATGATTTAGCGCAAGCTTCGTTGGTCGCAAAGTTGTCGGCAACTGCATTGTCCCAGCCTGATTGTCCGCGTTTCCGTAACTCGTCACAACACGTGGCTGCTGAACAGGCAAAGGCATGAGTAAAATGGGCCTGCCAGTTACCTGTGTCCTTGCAAAGGTATTCTGAGTATTTCTTCGTTGATAGCACATAATCCAACAGCGCAATAACAGAAGAATGTCCCAATGGCGCCTGGACTGTTCTGACGTGACCGTCCTCCGAAAGCCGCTGAGATAAATCATAAAATGTTAGGGACAACGTAAATTATGTTTTTGAATCACTTACCTGGATAGCTACATCCAAAGCTGTAATGGGATCTAGTTTGCGTTCCTCGCGCGTTCTTGTGGTGCGTGCACGCTTTGCATCACCAAAAACTGTGAACTCCTCGCTATCACGCTTGTGACTCGTGCGAATACTCCTGATGCGACACAGATTTTCGTGTAGAAGCATGCGCTGGAAGTGGTCTGTAATTCTGAACAGGAAGGTAATTTGTGACGTTAGAGCTTAGCGCTTAATCAGTAGCAAAATCAGTTTGGACACTGAGGGCTGCCGATCAACAAAAATGACTGGCTCGACTAGTACTAGTATCTTCCATAGAACGAGGAGGTGTTCACTGAGTGAGCGGCAGTAAATTTGCGTCCTACTCGCAACTTTTACGCCATTTCCAAGAGGATTGTTAAAAAAAAACAATCTAGCATGGGGCCTTGTGCAAAGCCCTGTAAATTCATGTCACGATCATAAAATCTGAGTGCGATGGGAACTTACATGATGCCTTCAACCACAAATAGTGGAGATGCGCTTCCAAGTCAATGTGTGGGGAGCCTGAGCGAGATCAACCAGGCTAGACATTGATAAGACGGACATGGAAAGGAGGGTTCTCCATTTTCTTATATACACTTGCGATATCAAAGATGAAAACCTGGTATCTTCCATAGAACGGGGAGGTGTTCATTGAGTGAGCGGCAGTAAATTTGCGTCCTACTCGTAACTTTGACGCCATTGCCACGAGGGTTGTTGAGAAAACAATCTAGCATGGAGCATTGTGCAAAGCCCTGTAAATTCATGTCACGATCATAAAATTTGAGTGCGATGGGAACTTACATGATGCCTTCAACCACAAATAGTGGAGATGCACTTCCAAGTCAATGTGTGGGGAGCCTGAGCGAGATCAGCCAGGTTGGCCATCGATAAGACGGATGTGCAACCAAATAAATACAAATAAACCTATCCCAAGTGATGGGTAATTATGTATAGCATTGGATTGCCATTGGATATAAGTAGTTACTCGGCCGGGCCGATCTCAACAGAGAAAATTCATTTAGAAGGAAAGGGGGTAGTCAAGCGTGTCCTCATCCTCCTCGTCTCTCTCATCTTCATCTTCCAGCTCTTCGTCACTAAACTCATCATCGCTTTCATCTTGTCCATCATCGCATTCTTCAGGACTAGTACCATCACCGAACTCTTCCTGGTCTCCGTCATCTTCGTTAACAATATCCATGGCATTAGTTGATATCGCTGGGTCAAAGTCTCTGATTATCTTCCGAGACATTAGCGGATGTCCGACACCTAAATCAGTATAACGGATGAACATGTCCCGGTCAGCAAATCTGGTTCTAAGGTTAAGGGTCGATGCGCCACAAGAAACATTCGCACTCACATCCCAACGTAATGCGCTTCCCAGTCGTCTAATTCTCCCTCAGCACGCGCTAATGATTTTCCAAAGCGAAGTGAGCTTGTACCGCGTCCCGAAGCGAATGCAGGGATCAAGTGAGCTCCTCGAATCACTTGCGAAGGATTGAGAAACCCAAATGCATCTGAGTCAGATTCATCCACAAACGCAAGTTTTGGAAGACGAGCATGATTCATGCCCGATTGATGATTCTGCAATGGAGCCAGCCATCTGACCCACAGGAATTCGAGGAGTTGCTTTGCAGGCCGTCCGCCGTCATTGAGCCAGGTTTCCGTGTGGTAGATACCAAGTACACGGGCGTACCAGTATGGGTGACTAGGCGTCGTCTCCCCCGAAAGCACCATAATATCACCGTGAGTTCTAGGATTGATGGTGTCAGACTCACGTCTGAGGTCGTACGTAGTGTAATGAATTCGCATGGTTTGAACTGAGTAGATTATGTTATTAGGAATAATAACGGAATTGTGTTCTTCGTCTGTGAAAGTATGATCGCAATAGCTTATGTCGAGCTTCCACAGCCTAAAAAGGATGTGATCCTTAAGCTTCGGTATGAAGTTCTGTAACCAGTGTCAGAAATGTATAAGGCATGTCTGCACTGAAATGTTACTTCTACCTTTACGGCCGGATCATTGTTATGTTCGCGAAGGAATGCGAATAGATTAATAGGATTACTTTGATTAGTCGCGATATCGTGATGGGTTCTCAAGGATACCGAAGGAGGAACTCCATCAGCGGGTGATCCGTTGTCAGCGCAGGCTATGGCTCCTGCTTCTGCCACCCGTCGAAGTACGCGGCGCCTGCGCTCGTGCTTGGCCAACTGCGCCGGGGTGTCTAATTTGTTAGTTAGAGGATAAAACACCTTTAAAGCTCTGTGAGCCAGTTCTCCCTAAGCAAACATAACTTTAGATAGATGATAAGCATGCATCATATACGTACTATCTGAGTAGTGAAAGAATCCGTGCTTCCAAAGAGCCTAATGGTCCTCACGTAATCGCCCATTGCATGAAATTTGTATGTGCTAAGGTTGAACGACTTTAACCTCGCACCGCTTGATTCTGAACGAGTGGTATTAGTTTCAGAGCGTTGAGCCAACTTTCGGTGGCGAGCTGCTTTCTCCTTCGGTAATTCCACAGTATCGAAGGTGGAACAGGTATCGCATTGAAACTTCCGCAATTTCTGAGAGAGTTTTTTGAAGGTCGCTTCGAGAAACGTCAGGGTAGAGTCCGAGTGGATGCGCAGCTTGGCAAGCGCATGCCACTGCGCAAATCGATATAGCAGAGATTGTATGGCTCGATCATGCTTGGGGGGGAACAACTGTTCGAAAACTGGAATAGCACACTGACGACGGAGAACATAACAATGAGCCCAATGCAGACAAATGAAGAATACAGACCTGTAGTATATCTTCGAAATCACGCGCTGCCAATCTCTTCATTTCGGAAGTATTGTTTGCAAACATCCGGATGACGCCATCACCGAACGTCGGGACCTGGCGAAATCTAAGTGAGATTGAGAGTTGACGACCTGTGGTTAGCAAGCGACAGCACTTCGTACGAACTCTGCGCACCGGCTGTCAAGGGTTGCAACCAACTGGATCCCTGTAGGAAGGGCATAGAGAAGCCGAATAAGGTGTGTGAATAGCGATTTCCAAGTGCCCAGTTCACATTCATGCATGAAGTCGACAACGAGCATGCGGAACGTGTCAAGGCCGAGAGGTCCAAGCTTTTGGACAAATCGATTCTACAAGCAGCGAGTTTAATCCGATCATAAGGTGCGAGGAACAATCTATGCTTACCACGGTAGGTACCCACGAACCCTCTCCGAGGGTGTGTTCAATTTTTACACCATCTACAGTATTTCCCCAGTCGTAAATAAATTCACGCGCCTGTACGACCCTAGCCATAGCGTATACTCGGAGTTTGGACATACGACTTTTCATGTCTTTCAGTAGACCGATGTAGAACAACAAACTGCACCAAGAGGAAATGGGCAGCAAAGGAAGCAGGTGGGCAGAATGAGCCCAAAGGACTAGAATGTCTCTACCAAAGCTTAAGAGAGAGAGAGAGAGTGTGTGTGTGTGTGTAGAAAGCTAAGAGATCACTCCAGAATGAGGAAAAGACTGTATATCAGGAGCTAGGTAGTGAGCTATGAAGCTACAAAAACTACACAAGCTACAAAACTGGGGAAGCTGCCAATCCTAGAAGGAGAGCTACCAGAAATATAACTGAAAGTCTGTCCAATGGTGGAGGAATAGGGCGAAGATTTGGTCATTATGTAAGCAGTAAAAATGCGAACATAAGGAAGGGAAAATGAAGGTAAGTACGACCCTAGCCATAGCGTATACTCGGAGTTTGGACATACGACTTTTCATGTCTTTCAGTAGACCGAGAGAACTAAATAAACTTTTCGGCATAAGACAACGAGGGCATGCACACGAGCCCATATCCTTGATAGTCGCAATTAAAACCCTGCAACTCATGAGTAATCTGACAGTATTAATCAAGGGAATGGAGCACTTCTCTGGATAATCAGCCGAATACGTAAATATTCGGGGAAATACTCTCCGCAGCACCCCATCAGCACATCTCAGAATGATGCCGTGACGATATGCGTGAACAAAGTCTTCATCGAGTAAAATTTCCCAGCATCCTTGGAACAACTCCCTGCGGCAGTGTGTGTGAAGCGATGCCATGCCGCTCTTCGATATGCGAAACAGGCCGCTCAGAATATCCTTGACATTGTCAGGAAGCTGACAAGGAAAGTTGATGTAAATCACAAGAATAAATGTCTCATAGTCAGGAGGACTTACTGAAGGTAAAAAGCCTACTAGGTGGCATGCTCCGGATTCAGGCAAAGTCCGAGCGTATTTCGTCAGATTTCCGAAATAAAGGTAAAGTGGCCAAGCTTTCGCAGTTCCGAAGTTCGCTAGGTGAGTAGCGTCGGAAAAGAACATGAGACCGGCTATGACGCGTTCCAGTGAACAGCCGGGCTCCTTTGGCAACCTCTGGACCTCATCCTGAGCTTGCAGCCAAGCATCAGAAGAGTAGAGCTCATCGAAAATTCGCTCCTGACGGCCGTCTAAAGGGTCCTTCCATAGCCGCTTGAATGGCAAAAGATGGAATGCACCCGCTTGTACATCTGCAAACGCAGCACGTATTACTTCAACGAGAGGCCGATAATGAAATCCGGGGATAGTGTACGGCTTAGGCCCTTCCTCCCTCGACTTCGTCGGGATGTCGATAGTGACAGTGGTCTCAACCCAGTCGTCGGGAAAAGATATCTCCTCCCCACTTCCATCCCTGTCCAACTCTCGTAAGCTCCTTTTCACCGAAAACTTGTCAAGGTCCTTGACGTCATAATCGTCGGCTTGCAGAACGTCATTGACAAGGCGCTGGACCTCAACTTCCGATTTTCGGTGGCTGCCCGAGTTCATCCAGCTCATCAGACGATAAACAGACATATTAGGAAAGGGGTAGGGTGGCGGAAGAACCTTTGCAGGTGTGTCAGGTTCTTGCACGACTGTCGGACATGATCTTGAAAGTAACGAGGAGGGAAGGAATTTGTCCGGCTCAAAGGAGGGACGACGAGGGTATAGCCGGCAGAGTCCAAATGAATCGAAAGCAGTCTGTAGTGTATCTCTTAGCTTTAAGATGACACGTTGAATCCTGGATTGGGGTGGAAGTGATAGAACGTTAGCATTGTCGAGATCCTCAGCCGAACGCTCTATGTCGTTGAATTGCCTCGGAACACGTCTCTTAGAAATCATTATGGGTTCTTCTGGTATAGCAAGTGTCAATAAGTAGTAGATATCAGATGCAGTGACTCCAAAGTACGAACGTGTGGCATCCGTGTCACCGTCAAAACTGTTTCCAAAGTCCTCTAAGTCCATTGCAATTTCAACATCGTTTTGTCCCATTTCCAAGTCTGTCTCTTTGAAGGGGTGCTGCGACTTGGAGACCGCGAGACTCGCGTGGGCATCATTTGATGTACCGCGATAAGCTGTGATAGGCTTAAGCCTTGCAAGGTTTTTACAAGAGGCTATCGGTTTAAGATGGACTCTTGCCACTTGTGAAGGCCTCACTGGCAAGATTCTCTGTTGAAACAAGGCGAGAATGTTAAGTTTTGAGTCCAGTCACGAAGCAGATCAACGACTCACTTGCGATGTGTTCAATGTTGACGGAGTCACGGTGGGAGCTAAATTTGCCAGAGTTGCATCTTTCGCTCGCTGTAGTCTCTTCTGGCTTGCAATAATGGAGGATCTCTTGGAAAAATTGCAAGAGGCACGATGCCTATTGAGTCCTCGGTTGTCTGTTGCCCGCTCCCAAGTGCAACCTTGAGCTCCGCAAGATACCATCGAAAAAAACAGAAGTAGAATCCAGAGAGTCCCTAAGATTTGCATGGTACTGGCTAGCACAAGTACTGACTCGGATACTTCAACTCGTTGTCAGTGACTCGTCCATTCAAGTTGTCCAGGAAAGCAACAAAGTGATCAACTCGACCGCATTTGTTTAGTATATACACAGCCGCCGCACTACTGCCGCCGTTTGTTCAAGTTGTTAATGCTGACTACTAAAGATCTCCGGCAGGCCCCTTGAAAGAAGTGCACTCATCAATGCGCGCCTTTGGATTGTGTACAACTTTGGCAATCTCCCTGCAGCTCTCAGTCATGAAGTTCATTATGGAATTCACTTCGAAGCAATAGAAATGAATCCTTGCGAGTTAAATTATCGATAACACGAACCCACAGATATACCCCAAGCAAAACCTGGGGTGCATGTGCTGGCGGTAGTATTGACAACGATGCCCATGATATGAAACTATCAGTGTCATGTGCAGTAAGTATGCGGAACATCAACGACTCAATCATATTGAGGGGCGCTGGGGGGGTGGGGGTTGCGCACATCAAAACATAGGCCGATGTTACAAAGTTAGTCTAGGGGCAGTTCAGCGCACCAGTAATGGCCCAGAACAGTCGAATGACTTGGTGGATACCGCAGTTGGGATACGTCTGATTGATCCGATAGTGTGTTTGGCAATGCTGGAGCAACGATTTGAGGGTCGTGAACGTCCTGCACCAGGTGCATAAGTGGGAGGTAGCTCGAGCCGCAAAAGGAAAGTTCAAGGCTTCCGAGGGCGAGTGGAGCGACAAACAGAGCCATCAATTCAAATATCAAGCGGACTTTCGAAATCCAAATTTGAACCACGGGCAGCTCGAGACTCAGTGCTCAGGAGCCTCACTGAGGATTATAAGATCTCTCTTCATCCTAAAGGCTTTGACTCTACCTACTGATGATGATCTGCACGTATTGCACTCGCATGAAAGCATCGCAGTGCGTGTCCTGCTGTGTTATCTGCAAAATCAATGATAAACTGGGCGAATTGGTATAGGAAACAGCATAGAATTACAGAGAGGACGGAGCGAAACAACAACACTTCGATCCCACACATTACAGTAAGAACAACAATGCAACTTCTTCTGTAACGCTTGACTCCATTATACAAAAATGGTTATGTTATCTGTCACACAAGATCAGTACTATCATAAGGTGATCAATATAGTGATTACTTGAGCTTCAACTACACCGATGGAATCTCCTGGTCTTGAATAAACCAAACGGGCTTCTGCCGAGCCGTCCAACTTCGACTTGTCCAATAACATGCCTTGTCAGCGTTCGTCAGCAGGGACATCTCCAACTAGAGAAAATGACACATGAGCAGTACCCTCAAAACAATCCAGGTGTGAGTCTGCGACAGCGAATGACATGACATCTTGGCTATATGTGGCGATACCTTGACCAATGCTGTCTGGGACCCGATTCTTCTTATACTTGAAGATTTCTTCAACTGAGGTATCCAAAGGTTCTGAGGCAGCGTTTGCGTATACTTCACCTTCATCCTCAAGAACCATATGAAGCAATCTCAAGCGTTGAGATGTCGCATTAATTTCGTGAGCTCTTGCTAGAGCACGCACACGCCTGAATTCAACCTCGGCGTGCATCGTGACGACAGCTTGAGCCACGGCTTGAGGAGACAGTTGTTGCAAGTCACGCTCAAGCTCAACCTAGTATGAAAGTGGACAATAAGCAATGCGCGAATACACATAGATAGATATGTCTAAGAACTACCTGACTCACAGGATCGTCCGGACGCAATTTATTTTCAAGAAAGAGGGAGTCGATTGCGTCGGCAACATCCCTCCGATAGGGCTTGGGGTCCGTTTTTGCGCGCTTCACAAAACGAGATAGTTCACGTAGTATTGGAGGGGGTGTTATAGGTTCAGTTATACCATCATCAGATGAATCATATGTAGAGTCAAGTGACGGTGACCTTGCACGTTTCAGAGATTTGTCTATTTGTCGTGAGGGAGAATGACTCGATGTTGTGCTGCCAAGAGCAGGGGGGCTATCCTGCTTGAGCCTGTGCGAAAGGCCAGTAGTATGTGATCTGAGTTCATCCTTGTCCTCAGAATCAGGAGTGGATCCCCTAGTAGAGTTTGGAGGGGTCTGGAAGTGCATGTTGTTCCGTATGCTGAGTATAGGCTGGCGAGCAAGTGGGAGACAACTGAGTTTGAAAAGCCGTCAGTGAGGCGCTTTTGAATGACATAAACTGCGATAATAATATAAATTCATATCAGTAAAAGGTAGACTCGTGCTTGCTCATTTATGGCAATCTGGAAGTTCGCATCTACATGCAGTTCCAATACCTATACCAATGTCACCGCCTGATATGGTAATTTGAAATGAGCATACTGACGGGGCGGGCAAGCAACGGGCTAGGATGGTGCTTTCCATTCGGCGGGTCTTCAAGTTAATGTGTGGGAAAAGAGGTTGAATGAACACTTTTACCCACTGAGACTCTGACTCGAGTTAGCTGTGAAAAAGAAGCGCAGGTCAGTCACGGTAACTTAAATTGTCACATTCCTGTATACAGGAGCTTGTTAAATGAAAAGACCCCTCTTGAGATTAATTGGGGGGTTGCAAGGAGTAGCACAAGATCACAAGTTGAACGTTGAACGTTGAACTCCGAGAAGAAAATGTTACAAACGCGGACGACACGCGTGACCCGAAGAAGCTGTGCAGCAGCCCCTGGCATTTATTTGAACCCCGCCGCGGGACTCGGTGAGCGAAAACGGACAAAGTTCGTTTTGAACATTGCCAGCAGTGCTGTAACTCCTTGAAGTCCACACCCACGTCCAAGTCGCCCCTCCAATTCAACTTTGAACTCACTGCTTCAAAGTGCAGCAAATGCACACAATTCAAAGCGAGTCGGGGATCGGGGCGCAACTGCCGTTACTAACGTACCATGTGTTTATTTGGTAACTTAATCAATTGCAAGTCACTGGCTCAAAACGATGACTTGGACAAGTGGAGCTGTCATGTTATGAACCGCACTCAATATTGCTAGGCCTGATTGAACTCGATGACTTAATATGGTGCGTGTTTGAGTTCAAGTAATCGCTCACGCCAGAGTCTAGAATCGGTGGCATTTGTTTTCGGTGCTATTGAATTATCAACCCCAAAACTCAGTACTACTACCTCAAGGTAACGGAGATTACTCTAAGCATGTCTCGAGACCTGTGTTCTCAGATGCGATCAGGTGCTTTCTAGTCTGGCGGCTGGCCGCACATGCTAGGGTCAGGCTGTTAGATGAGGTAAGTAAACATCAGCATTGAGTCTTTCCACACCTGGCATGAGGCTCAGCCCAAAATTTTGATGAAAGCTGAGTCGGACCGTTCAACCTACTATTACTAGTAGAAGCTCATGTCAACCCTTTGCCAGTGGCAGTGACAAATCGCCGAGTCTCGAGTCACATCTGCAACTTGACTGCTCTTTTTCGACTTTTTCATCGTTTCAACCAACCACTGACAGCCACGGCGAGTTACCATAAAATGGCAGACTCCCAGTCCCAGGCATGGCGGCAAACTCAATTGGATCCCCAGCAATGGCTTGATCGCTCAACTTCAACTCGCGGGATACTACACCCGCAGCCACAACCTGAGTTTGACCTGACAACTATGCCAGGCAGTGATAGCGGCGCTCAGACTGACGAAGGTATGTTTTCTAGTGGCCGAGTCGTGCTTTTTCTAATACAGCATTAAAATTTTATTCAGGATTTCATCACGTCGAATATTCGTTGCCGCAATGGCAGGCGCCTAGTACCCATGGCAGCGGTTACACGCCGGGCTTCGACTCAGACTCGGAGGCACCCATGTCACAGCCAATGTCACAATTTCGAAACTCGAACTCAGGACAAATCTTTCCCTCGCTGCCGCAGTCGCAGGCGCATGTACCAGAGCCAGTGTCGGCTCAAATGGCAGGCTCGCTGAACTCAGGGTTTATCCCCTCCTCATCGCTGCAGTGGCAGCAAGTACCGACTAGAGGTTCAACCCCAAGGCCAATCCCTTCCTCGCTGCTACAGTTGCAGGCACCTGTACCACAGCCAGTATCGGCCCAAATGGGAGGCTCGCTTAACCCAGGGCTTATACCATTGCCGCAGTGGCAGCAAGTGCCGGCGCAATTTGGATACCCGAGCTCAGGGCTGATTCCCCCTTCACTATCACAGTTGCCGGCGCATGTCCCACAGCCAGTGTCAGTTCAAATTGGAGGCTCGAACTTGGGGCTCCTCCCCTCACAGCCGCAATGGCAGCCAGCGCTGGCGCAAGTTGGAGGCCCGAACTCAGGGCTAATCCCTCCCTCATTTCCACAGTTGCCGGCGCATGCCCCACAGCCAATGTCGCTCCAACTTGGAGGCTCGAAATCGGGGCTCTTCCCCTCACAGCCGCAATGGCAGTCAACGCCGGCGCATTTTGGAGATTTGAACTCAATGTTGACTCCCCCCTCGCTGCCCCAGTGGCAAGCTTCTGTACCGCAGTCAGTGCCTGCGCATCATGGAGGCTCGAACTCCAGGCTCTCCCCCTCACAGCTGCATTGGCAGGCGTCGTCATCATCTGACTCTCGACCTTTTTGCCCTCCTTTGTTCGACACCCATCATTCGGAGTCTCCCATTGACCCATTCCAAGCGAATATAACCGAAAATCTGTGTCGCGTCAGGAGTATTCGCACGAGTCACAAGCGTGATAGCGAGGAGTTCACAGTTTTTGGTGATGCAAAGCGTGCACGCACCACAAGAACGCGCGAGGAATGCAAACTAGATCCCATCAAGCCGGATGTACTCGTTGGTTTGAAGAAGTCGGCACGTACGGAAATGGTACAGAGGACATTCGAGAACGGACTTTTCCCAAAGGTGAATGAAGTCGCTACGATGGCGGTTGCGTCACTTGAGGCCGCGATCAGCCCTGACGACAGTATTTACTTCTACCGATTCATTGTTATGTGACTTATTAACAAACCAAAAAGCGCGCCTTAAGCAATGGAGTACGACACAGGATGGTCAGCGTCTGGTCAGCAAGCTGAAGGGAACCGTGAAGACCATTCACTCCGACTTCCAGAAGGGGGCTCCGAGCATCGTACTTGCAACACACCAGTCTTTAGAGGAACTGTTGATGACTCACGCGGAAATGCAAGCATCGCAAACTGCAAGGATTGCCAATCTGGTGGAGGATGTTACAGCTTTGGATGTAGCTATCCAGGTAAGTGATTCAAAAACATAATTTACGTTGTCCCTAACATTTTATGATTTATCTCAGCGGCTTTCGGAGGACGGTCACGTCAGAACAGTCCAGGCGCCATTGGGACACTCTTCTGTTATTGCGCTGTTGGATTATGTGCTATCAACGAAGAAATACTCAGAATACCTTTGCAAGGACACAGGTAACTGGCAGGCCCGTTTTACTCATGCCTTTGCCTTTTCAGCAGCTACGTGTTGTGACGAGTTACGGAAACGCGGACAATCAGGCTGGGACAATGCAGTTGCCGACAACTTTGAGACCAACGAAGTTGAGGTGGCTTACTACCGGTATCTAGAATACATTACTTCCCTGGTTGGAGAACGAAGGTCGATCTTTGATCAGATGTTGTTTGGCATGTGCCAAAAAGATCGTACTAGTTGATACTCAAGTAATATTGTCTTCGACTCATTAACTTAGAAGTGCATCATGATTATTATCTTCGCCAGTACAAGATAGCGCAGAATTCGCCTGGAATCGCCGTCAAAGTTATGAGCAGGACACAAATTTACTGCCGCTCACTCAGTGAACACCTTCCCGTTCTATGTAAGATACCAGGTTTTCATCTTTGATATCGCAAGTGTATATAAGAACATGGAGAACCCTCCTTTCCATGTCCGTCTTATCAATGTCTAGCCTGGTTGATCTCGCTCAGGCTCCCTACACATTGACTTGGAAGCGCATCTCCACTATTTGTGGTTGAAGGCCCATCATGTAATTATGTTCCCATCGCACTCAAATTTTATGATCTAGATTGTTTTTTTTTAACAATCCTCTTGGAAATGGCGTAAAAGTTGCGAGTAGGACGCAAATTTACTGCCGCTCACTCAGTGAACACCTCCTCATTCTATGGAAGATACTAGTACTAGTCGAGCCAGTCATTTTTGTTGATCGGCAGCCCGAAGATTTGATCATCGGGATGATTCTGCGGGAAAAAAAATCCTTTTCCCAGTTTGGAGTCAGTGTCCAAACTGATTTTGCTACTGATTAAGCGCTAAGCTCTAACGTCACAAATTACCTTCCTGTTCAGAATTACAGACCACTTCCAGCGCATGCTTCTACATGGAAAGCGTCCGAGTCAACGTCAATGTGTCTTGGCTCTGGCTCTGGTGTTTAAGTAGGAATAAAGATGGCGGGAGCCAGTGCAAGAAGTCGATCTACTCTCGCCTCGATTTATCCTTTTCTTCCTTTCTCGTTGCTCAAGCTCATATGATGATGGAACTTGAAGACAACCCGCATCCTAGAACATTGTCCCAGGCGGGAGACACCTCGCGGCCTATCACAGAGTCGTCCACAGCTGTGACGACGTCTGAGAATACTCAACAGAAACAGCAAATCTCTGACCTACTAGTCACGGTAGAAGAGGAGAAGCCGCAAGTGCTTGAGTCCGAGTCAGGCCACATGATGAAAAGGTATGATTTCCGCCGTTGCATCTAGTTTGGTTCGCTAACCTTCATGTTTTCAGTGGGGGAAATTCCCAAGGACAACCTAGACTCGTCAGCCGGATGACATCGCTTGACCATAGTATCGATGACTTACCAAATGAGAACGATCACGAAAATGACGATGGCCGCAGTGTGAGCCTCATCATCGGGTCAGTTTTTCACCTCTGCCTTCTAAAAATTACTCACCGGTTTGTTACCAAAGGCATGATCGTTTGCGAATTGGATTCGATTATGTAGCCCTGAACGACGATCATTTGCATACGCCAAGAAAGGTGCGTTTTGTCAGTGTCAGTGGTCGGATTTGTGTTGAATATCCATTTCCCTGCACAGCGATCTCGTGATGAAGGACGAGTCCGGCAGGATCTGATTGTTGCCAACACTCAACTCCGACTAGGACTCGAAGTCACGACACAGGCCCAGCGTCAGCTGCGAGACTCGCAGAACCGAGTTGACTCTCTTCACTCACAACTATTTGATTTGCGAGAGAGGTTGTATGACGTCGAACGTGCCCGCAACATCGCAGAGATGTATGTTGAGATGTTGCAGACGTCGGGATCGGGTGATCGGCGCCGTAAGAATCTTTCCAAAAGGAAGACCATGATGCACGAACATTACCCAGACGGTGGACAGTCAATCAGATGGGTTACAGACGAAGAGTTTGGACCGTATGATAACTCGTCTGCTGAAGAAGGCCCACCCGTTACCCAAACCGTTGCAGGGCCGTTGGCGTGCGGATTAGCAGCCAGCCGACGCCTGAATCTCTCTCGCCGCCGACTGGCTTGGAGTCGTTTACAAGCAGCCAAGAACGCTAGCGTAGACAACGAGTCTTCCAGTCCTATCCACCCCCGTGTGGGTGGCACCCCAGAAGTCTGAACATCTTCCATAGAACGGGGAGGTGTTCACTGAGTGAGCGGCAGCAAATTTGCGTCCTGGTCGTAACTTTGAAGGCGACAAATGTTCGGCTGTTCGCTCCCATCACATATTCTCATCTTATATAGTAACCACCTCGATCGTATACTAGTTAGTCTTTCTTTCACTCGACTCTCGAATGAAAACCTTACCGTTATCTTATCGAGGTCACGTGACGTTTTTGTCGGAGAGAGTCAACTGCACTTGATTCGTTCCAACTCGCTGAGCTACTACTATCTTAAATTTCCCAGTGCTATGCCTGCCGCGGCCAGATCTCCACCTTGAGCAGGCGGACAGTTCATCTTGTGCTCTGCGGTCTTTTGTGGGTGTGCTTTCTCTGGCATATCATCCCGAGATGTCACCTGTAGACGTAGTGTGGCATCTTCAAGTTATCGTGCGGCTTTTTCGGCGTCGTTTGCGGGACTTCGACTACAAGATCACTGGTCGAGTGGGACGTCGTAGAGATTGTTTATGGGTGGGAATCGGTTGGACATAATCATGGTGCGAGGGTGCAACCGGTGTCAGTTCTGTCCCTACCGTGCTACTAGTAGGATGTCAGATTAACATAATGGCATAGATCAATTGACAACGATCCCACTTTGAGCAAGCGCCACGGCATCCTTACTAGTTAAGCGACTCGAGCTCCACTGGACTCGGAAAAGCGATCATGATCTTGAAATCAGACTCGGACTCCTGGCACAAAGCACCAGTGCACTCATGGACTCGGATAAGTTAGAAAGTCGCAACATCGGGATAATTCTATCATCGATCATTACCTTGCCATGTTTGAACTTGTAGAGGAAAGGAGGGTTCTCCGACGATCATACGACCCGCGTCGTCTCGGTCACTCACTGGCAGGAGGTGCGTATTTACTCTCCTTCAATAGTACTCACTAACTTCGCGGAAGCGAGCACCACATATGACTTCTTTGTACTATTCCAAACTTGGACGTCGTTATTCAAGAAGTCAGCATATTATTTATGTACAGGTGTCCATTTTGGGCAGCCGTCTTTGCCGGGGCTTGGATCGCCATTAAATAAAGCGGACGCAGCATGAAGTCCAACTTATCCTACCTTCTCCCCTCATTTCTCTTTCCCCTCCCGAGTCGTTGCTCATGTCCCAGGCGGAGGAGAACCTACAGTCTGGAGCATCCTCTCAGGCCTCTCAGGCCTCGCAGCCTGCTTCAGCATCGTCCGCAACCACAGTGCCCACATCCGATAATGCTCGACATAGGCGGAAAATTGCTGACCTGGAGGTGAAGTTGCAAGTGCTCGAGTCAGGACAGGCGGTTAAAAAAAGGTCTGAACGCTATCGTTCGTATGATCTAGTGCGGTATGCTCAATATTTCCAGGGAGATAGACTATATCATGTCACAAGGACGAGCTATCCGACGGATAGTTGCATTATTTGACAGCATTGAGGACATGATAGTCGAGAACGATCGGCGGTGCGATCACGAGGACGACGACCACGATATGACCATCGAGTCAGTATTCCGTCACCGCCTCACGAGAGTTGCTCACCGATTTGCTAACAGTCAAGATCGCTTGCAATCCGGGTACATAGTTCTTAACAACGTCCTTCCATGGTTTCATCAAAAAGCTTCGAACATGGAGCACGATGATTACACACACATGTTGAAAAAGGTGAGATTCGCCGGTGTCAATGATTCACCTTGCGCTAAATCATCATTCAGCTTAGACAGGGCGCCGACAGTGCTCGAGGAGACGACACCTCGAAGCTCAAGAGTCTCGTCCCTGATTGGGTCAACCGCGAGCTCAAGCCCAATCCTCCAGTCGACCCTGAAGATAAATTCTGCCGTGGATTCACCAACGACGCGTGCGGCAAACTACTCTGCCCAACAGAGCTAGATTGGCATGACCCAACGTAAGCCATTCTGTTCAGGATCTCGTGAGATACTGACTGTTCACTAGTGTCAGGGCTGGAATTAGGGATCGCGTTGATGGCTTTGTCGTAACGGAAATGTCATGGCCAGCGTTCCTATACGCAGGATATACTGCCGATCAGAACAATCTCGAGGAAGGCCTCTTCAAAAGCACGCTGCTGGTTCAGGTTCGGTATATATCAATAGCATCACAAAGATCTCATTTCTTGCAGGCCTTCAAAGCTATTTTTACATCTCCTTCCTCCGCAAAGGAAGTAACCGGCGATGGGGATGGCGCTAACATCATCGAAAACAACAGACGCGCGAAGAAGGATTTTTCTGGCAAGAAAGTCAAAACTCATGTGGCACAAATCATCAAGATGCAAAAAGTCTCAGCTCGATCGATCGCATACGTATCCTGTCAAGTCAGTGGTATTTTTTGTCCTTACCGAGCGCTAACAACATATACTACGTGCAGTTGCGATTCGCACTGTCGTCAGTGACCTCATGGCGGTCAGTAGACGGCGACTTTGATTACATACAGTTCTGGTGCATCATTGTAGACTTTTTTGAACGCCCCCCAGGTCGAGTCGCGCGGCGCAACGTTGATCGGCTCCTGGCGTGGTGGACAAGGTATATCTGATCACAATCCAACAGCTCTCGTTTAACTAACCCCGATTTATTAGAAAAGTATTTGGAACTAGCCAGCGTGCAGAACTCAGTGATACGGCAAAGGCCAAGATGTCCGTCAATGCTCTCACATTGCAGAGGGCGCGACTAGATGATGCTCAATTCGATTCGGAGTAGTTCACGTCTTACATTACCATGTTTGAACTTGTAGAGGAAAGGATGGTTCTCCACTTTCATACTATATATACTTGCGATGAGCAATTATCTACCAATTACCAACAGTAGTAGCCTCCACTTTTAATGATATTACTTGCACACATTCTGCATTGCGTTGTCAAATGAAAAGCTAAGCCACCAAGCATGGGAAAGCACGCATACAGAATGCCTCTCGTATGGCGCAAAATTACCCAATGTTACTGTTGTGGGGCGCAACACCCCAGATCCTTGTTAAATGTTAAACGATGCACTTCGGTGAACCGTTGCTCACTATGCTCGATTCCCGCGCAAACTTACTACACCATAAATGTTCAGGGTCTGCGCAACGCCACGATCTCATTTGGATGCGTCGCAAGTGAAGGAATGGTGCTGATCATGACGCAATAACTAAGTAAGGTGTGTAAGTGAACCGGTGCTCACTACTTTCAACTTTCGCGTCAAGGTACTACACCGTGAAAGTGCAGGATCTACGCGGCGATGCGACCTCTTTTGGATGCGTCACAAGTGAAGAAATGATGTTAATTGTAACACAATACGTCGTTAAATATTAAGTAAGGTACGCAATTGAACCGTTACTCACTACTTTCAAGTTTCGCGCCAAGGTACTACACCGTGAAAGTACAGGGTCTGCGTGATGATACTACCTCTTTGAGACGTGTCGCCAATGAATACAGCTGTCCGGTTATAAGATACTCACAATAAATTGGCACTCACTAGCTTGGTGCACGCATCTCGGCTATTATGCAAGAGTATCGCTTTTTCGCACGTATTCGCAAATGATATCTAGCGGACAAACATTGGTTATTACAAGAAAATAGGACCATTATCCACCGTAGGACATACATTTATTCTTGTGCACCCGGTAAACATATTGTTGCCCCCTGAAAAACATAGTAACTTGGATACTGCTTGGACCATCATCCCATAATTGAAGGACATGAAGAATTTCGAGGAGATGGCATCAAAGTTACGAGCTGGACGCAAATTTGCTGCCGCTCACTCAGTGAACACCCTCTCGTTCAATGGGAGATGCTATGTTTCATGCGTACCTTCGACATCGCAAGTGTATACATGAAAATGGAGAATCCTCCTGGAAATGGCGTCAAAGTTACGACCAGGACGCAAATTTGCTGCCGCTCACTCAGTGAACACCTCCCCGTTCTATGGGAGATGCTAGGTTTCACGTGTACCTTCGACATCGCAAGTGTATACATGAAAATGGAGAATCCTCCTGGAAATGGCGTCAAAGTTACGAGCTGGACGCAAATTTGCTGCCGCTCACTCAGTGAACACCTCCCCGTTCTATGGGAGATGCTAAGTTTCACGCGCATCTTCGACATCGCGAGGGGGTGTAAGACGGCGTAGAATCCTCCGGGAAGGGGCGTCAAAGTTACGAGCTGGACGCAAATTTGCTGCCGCTCACTCAGTGAACACCCTCTCGTTCAATGGGAGATGCTAAGTTTCATGCGCACCTTCGACATCGCGAGGGGGTGTAAGACGGCGTAGAATCCTCCAGGAAATGGCGTCAAAGTTACGAGCTGGACGCAAATTTGCTACCGCTCACTCAGTGAACACCTCCCCGTTCTATGGGAGATGCTAAGTTTCACGCGTACCTTCGACATCGCAAGTGTATATATGAAAATGGAGAACCATCATTTCCTCTACAAGGTCAAACATAGTAATGTAATGATCGATGGCAGAATTATGCTGATGTGTGCGATTGTGTACCATGTATTGCTATATATGACTTTCTAACTTTTTCCAGAGTTCACTGATG
>JRHT02000002.1:742768-756664 GCA_011800875.2 Suillus brevipes Sb2 | reverse complement strand
CATCCTAGTCCATCGTTTGAAAAGATCCAACAGGAAAAAAAACAGATCTCTCACCGCCTGTCCAAACAATGGGTAATCAGCGACAGTGCCCGCGTCGTTGGGGACACCTAACACTCCAATGACCTTCAGTTGTCGAAGCCAAGGCTTTTCGACCTCGAACAACTTTTCGCACTGCGAACCAACAATGAGATGAAAGATTTCGAGGGAAGAGTCTTACATATAAAGGTGAAACTCTGTCATAGGCGGCCATGTAGCCAATGAAACAAAAGCGACGGCCCTTGAATCCTGAGAAGGGGTGCTGAAATATGGTTAAACTCAGTACATATCTGACGGTGAACAGCACACCTCCTCGTGCTAAAGGAAAAGTATCAGCGAGAGCCCACCACAAGCAGCCCACTTACAGCAAGTTGTACCATCTCATAGATCTGAGTGGATCCGTGTACATACAAAAACGTTTGTTGCATGATTGACTTGACTGCCGTGGTAGAGTCAAGATGGGTTTATATAGATGGTAAGGATTGACCTCGCCGTCTGGGATTTAGTTGGGAGGGAGAAGGAAAATCATGGCGCAATAAATATCATGGGCCAACAGGTGGAGCCAACTATTACTCAATAGCTACCAATCAGACTAGTGAATTAACTGAGGTCACTTACCACTCAGTGATGCACCAGAGTTGACGAAGTTGGGAGTCAGAGGTGACTGGGGGCAGTGATAGTTGCGAGATAACAACGGCCTCGAGTTACTGATGGCTAGGATTTAGCGGTGGCGCGATGGCCAGAGTCCATGGCGGCGATGGCCAGAATCCATGGCCAAGATGGCCAGAATTTATGGCCATGATAGCCAGTATTCGATGACGGCCGGAACTGACAGCCTGATGATCAAAAATAAGCTTAGGTTCGCCATCTGCGACAGGGTAAATCGAAGTAATAGAAGTTTAGTTCTCATAATCTAACGCATGGTCAGTAGTGTACATCTCCTCCAGCGCCTCTATGAGGGTCTCAGTGCTTCCATTACGTCGCTGCTCGAAGGGGAAGGATTCTTCGACACCAACATGTTCATCATCTTCTTCATCCTCTTCGTCCGCCGGATGTTGCCAATGGGTGGTTTCTGTGAGGCTTTGTTCGGTTCCCATGAATTCACCGTCGGTCTGAGCTGCGAGGTGTGGCACTGAGTCAAGGCTTTCTAAGATTCCAGGCCTATGAGAGTATGCATGTCCTACACCAAGCCCGTAGTGAAAACGCATGAGGGAATCACGATCAGCAAAGCTAGTACAGTTGTGATATCAGTAAACATCGCCAAAATAATTCAAGTCGTCTACCTGTTGATGTAATACTCGTGCCAATCATTTTTATCTCCCGCAAGAGGAGAAATCCCGTCATTCGGATTGCGCTGACCTCGAGAAAATGCCGGAATGATGTGACATGCCCTAAGGACAACCCCTGGGTCCACGAAGCCAAATGCGTTTTGGCTTTCTAGGGGTAGGAACTTAACACGGCCCAAAGTATGTGCGTCCCAGGAATGGTTCTGAACGGATTCGTACCATCGAACGAAAAGGAATTCTACTCGATGAGATTCATATATGCTCCCCACAAGGACAGCATTAACGTGGTGTATGCCCAGAACTTTGGCATAACAGTAATTGTCATCAGTTCCACCATCGCCATCACGTCGGAGGAGCATAATGTTGCAATGGGGGGTCTTCGGGTTTATGACATCTTGAGCCCTTCGAACGTCGTATGTCGTATAGTTGAATCTTGCGAGATTGTGATGGTAGATTCGGTTTCGTTTGAATAGGATTGAATTGCGTTCTTCATCAAGGTGGGTGGATTTCTCCAAAGACGTTCCAGAAGCTCCCGGACCAAGGCGATCCAAAACATGATCTTTCAGTCGTGGCAAGAAGTTCTGAATTACACGTAAAAATGGCGACAGTTCCCCCCCAAAAAATTGATTACCTTCATGGCAGGATCTCTCGCATGGTTGCGGAGGTAATGACCAAACTCATCATGAACCTTCTCGCTTTGACCGATGTGATGATGTAAACGGGGATCACTTGCAGTTTCGTCAACCTTCGTGCGAGGAACCAATTTGTGCTGCCGTTGCTTGATGCGACGTAATCGCGCTTGACGGCGCTCAATCTGGGTTAATTGGCGAATAAAATCCCTCCGGTCAGTTCGACGGTATCTGCCTTTGGACGTGCGATGCTCTAACTCCCCCTGATTGTAGTTGAGTTGGAGAAAGGCAGGAGATAGATTAAGACTTACCGGTTCTGTGCTGTAAGAATCAGTGGTACCAAAGCGACGAATGCAGGCCACATAATCTCCCAGCGCATGAACCTTGTAAGTCTGAAGGTTGAACGACTTTTTCTTCCTGGGTTGCCTCGGTAAAGGTGCGTCCTGCTCTGGGCTCGCCTTTTCTTTTCCTTTAACATTGGCACCTCCCTGAGGCTTTCGAGCCGCGGCATTTTGCTGACTGCCACCTTTCTCAGCCCGTTTAGCTGCCTCTTTGACCTGCCGGCGAGATCTCGCATCGACCTCACGATTGAGCTCCTGAGTGCTGTATACAGTGCACACGTTTGCCTTAAACTGGCGAAGCTGTTCACCAAGTTTGGTGGTTTGCCGGTCAAAGATCTCCAACGTCAGGTCTGAGTGCATCCGAAGCTTAGCGAGTCCGTGCCAGTGCGCCATGATAAAGAGCAGATCGACGACGATTTTGTTGTGATCATCAGGGAGAAGGCCTTCGAATACCGGAATAGAACACTTATAAGATGTAAGTTCCAAAGGACCTAGGAGAATCGTTCCAAAGACATACCTGCAGAAGGTCTTCGAAGTTCCGAGCGGCCATATTTGATAACTCAGATGTATTAGAAGTAAACCGTCTAATGGTTGCGGGTCCGAATGGGGGGACCTGCCTGTACCTGTCAGAGGTGTATAAGTATTCCAGGTCTCTATCAAATACACATTAGATACCTTTTATCAAGCTCGTTGACCAGATCTTTATCCAAGGCGAAAAGTATTCTCAGTAAATGGATGAGAAGCATGCGCCATACGCCGAGCTCGAATTCGTGCAGGAGATCAACGACAAGTATGGCAAAGAGATTGAATCCGAATGCAGCAAGAGCGCTTGAAAAAACGTTCTTATCAAGCGTAAGTAAGGGGAGCAGTAAGTGGCTGATGATCATGCTCACCGATGTTGGTACCCACGAATCAGGCTTGAGAAGCGTCTCGACTCCTGCACTATCTACACTGTAGTTCTTGTCGTAGATAAGACCGCGTGCGGCAGCAACCAACTCACTCCTGGAGGTATCGGACCGCGCCAGCGTTGAACGTCCGCGCCTATCACAGCTCATTCCCACATTGTGAAGCTGTGCAGTCGGTATCAGACATCTTGGACAAGGGCATCCTCCCAGCTGCCGAATCGTTGCAACAAGAACCCTGGCGTTTGTGAGTTTCAAATTCATATAGCTAACATTCACTACTCACTTTTCAGGATAGTCCGCAGAGTAGGTGAATATTCGCGGGTAAAACCTGCGTTTGACACCATCGCAGCACAGGATCACAATACCATGTTCATAAGCCTCTAAAAACTCATCATCGAGCAAGAGGTTCCATTGAGCTTGAAATAGTTCACGATGGCAATGGGTGACGCATTCGCGGCTAGCCCCCTTGCCACTAGTGTAAGTACTCGCAAAATCTTTAAACGAGTCTGGAAGCTGCAAAGACATGAGCGTTGGTGTTTAAGAGCGTTCATAAATATCATCATGCCTTTTGAAAGTAAGCGACATGGTTACCCAGATGGTAGGACGGTTTACAACGGCGGTATTTCGATTCATTACCGAAATACATGTACACCGGCCATAGCCGCGCGTTACCAAACGTCGTCAGGTGCGTAGCATCTGACCAAAACATAAGTGCGACGACCACACGGGGTAAATCGCACCCTGGCTCTCCAGGAGATTCCTGAAGCTCGCGATGCGCATCCATAAAGGCCGGTGAAGTGTATAGTTCACCGTGAATGTTGACTTCGTGGGGAAGATGGGGAGCGCTCCATCGTAGTTCGTAAGGTTCGTAATGGAAAAGCTCGTCATCCTGAGCATTCGAGAGCTTTTCCCGAATCACAGAGATGAGAGGTCTATGGTAAAGGTCCGCTGCCTCATATGGGCGAGAGCCCGGCTGGGCTGTAGTCCGAGAGAAGGGTACTTCAATGGTAACCTGGGTTTTACGCCAGCCCGCATCCTCGTCCTCCCATTCATGCTCTTCGTCATCAATACTCGCACCTAATGTTGAGTTGATCTTGTCCCATGGCGTACTGCGCACATCGTCAGGATCAAAAGACGAATCACTGACAATGTTGATCAGTTCCTTGAAGCCCTGATGAGACTTCTGTGCGCTGCCATTCCAGTACCAGTGACCGAGCTCGAAAGAGGATCGGTTGGGGTATGGGTGAAATGCAAGGTCGTGAGGTGCGCAGGGGGGATCTGGCTCTGCTGGAGCGGCAGCTGGGACAGAGCTGATATCTTGCAGCGTTGCAACTTCTTCTGGGTCGTGGGTCGGGGGGGTGGATGAAAAAAACTGGCGCACTAGTCCAAAGACATTCCTAGCCGTACGGAAAGGAGGAGCCCGAAGCGAGATACGAGTACCAGTGGAAACATCAGTGGGATCTGCCAGTGGGTTGGAATTCAGTGGTGGGGCAGTGTGGCATGACGGAACGCTCGGGGGTGGTTGTGGGAGCACATCCTCGTACTGCCTATAGCGCAGCGGCATAGGGACGTCAACACGCCGGCTTCTCCGCTGCGCCAGTGATAGTCCTTCATCAGCATCTATCTCCATGGGTGCAGCGCTCAAATTGGTATTGAGCGATGAGGAAGCTGCGGGCGGAACCTCCTTTGGGGGGTGCATTGCCGACAAGGTTGAGCCAGTGGAAGGCCCTGCGACAGATCCTTCATCAACCTGGTTGGCGGGTGGAGATGGGTCGCATGGGCGTTGGGGCTGTACACTCGAAGACGCCGTGCTATAGGCATATGGTCTGCCACTGCCGTCCGCTCGGGACCGTTTTGCAGAGCCCAAACGGTCTTTTGCTCTAGATAAAGCAGAAAATAATCGTTTCTTGCCCCGCGTACACGAACGTTGATGTTTGGTGTACGCGCTCTCCTGCGTAAACTCACGTGTACAGGTGCACCTGAAAGGAGTGGGTATCGACGGTGAACCTGCCATATCTATGAGCTAGAGTACCTGAAAGAACGAGTGTGTGAGTAAGGTGGGATGAAAAAAGGACTTACTAGAACTTCATCGGCTCGTCATAGCAAGCTTTGGCGAAATAGCCAAGCCTAAGACTACCAGCGCAATTGCCATCGCATGACCAAATTCCCAGACTAGCCTGAACCTCGGGTGGCTAAAAGTGGGGCTGGCGCATTTGATAATGGTAAGAAAGGCCGGAACCTCTGGCGATAAAAGTGGAGAGCTGGCGCAATTGATGACGGCAAAAAAGGGTGCTTAGGGTTAGAAGTCAGCCTCATATTATATATATCAGCAGAGTAGAACGTACGTCCTTGTTGCACTGTATCACCCAATGGAACCCCCATCCTCACCCTGCTCTACCATCACTGCCCCGCCTGACTGCCATGAAACCTCTCGGAGGTTAGCTAAACTAATCGCGGAGGCTATGACCTGCCGCTTCGCCCTCCTACACTATGACAGCGCCTCGGGATCCATGGTTGAATGGTGTTGGTGAGATGTTATTTGAATCCTGTGCAAAGTCTAGGCCATGACGCCATACAACACAGGCCTGCCGATGGTGATGGAGAAAGGGTTCCACTGTCCAGTCTAGAAAAGTACCGAGACGAACACGAACTTAGATACCCTTGCTGCCTATGCGCTGACGGCGGCGGAAGAAAGGCGTATGTAGAGGCGGCAGTGTACCCTTGGTGGAATGAGGTTGACAAGAATACTGACTGGATTGTGAGATGCGCATCAGATGGATGCGGATACCGAGGTTAGCGTTCTTTATGCCTAGCAAGAAGATCTCAGACTCATCATCACACAGTGACAATAGGCATATACTTCCGGATTTCGTCTTTAGCCACCTGCCAGTACCCTCAAAGAGGTATGAGTTTGCCTCAATGCAGCACCGCAGCGTCATTGATGGATGATAAAGAAAACCCGGTCTTGCCTATTAAACTTGAATGGACCCGCAGAGAGCAAACAGAATTGTTGAGAAGGCTTGACTCTTCAGAAGGTTATGGGATCTCGGCGAGGAAATTCCGTGTTCTTTTCAAACGCTGCAAAAAATGCATGCGCATAGTATTAAGGTCAGCAATTAACCGCCATATTTGTTTGGAAGGAGTGCAAAAGGACCGTTGCAATCGCTTTCTTCATCGTAACGCCTGCATGTTGAGGTGTCTCACTAGATCTCACTAATATAAATCACATCACTTGGTTGCTTGCGACACGTATATAAATAGACTCACGTGACCTATATCACAACGTCGTACGTAGTGCCGTTCATAAGACTTGTCACAATGTCGGAAATCTTTTTTGGCTGACTGCCCTGAGCGCTGAGCGCTGGCGCTGAATGTTCGAACGTTGAACCCATGAGAAAAATTGAAGTCAAAGAAGCATATGCTCCGGCCGGTGTGACTCTTTGACGAAGTTCACACACCTGTATATGATGGCTAGCTCAAAGTTCTGATGCCGCTAGCCTCTCGCTCTTTTGATGGCTAGCTCGCTCTTTTGATGGCTAGCTCGCTCTTTTGATGGCTAGCTCTCAAGCTTCTTGGGAGTTCCCACCCCCCAACCTGCCCTTCAAAATCCCCCACCCTCTCAGCTCACCGTGCACTCCCATAGTACCAGTACTAACTCCCCCCTACTCTGCAGTAGAAGATGTCAACTTGTCTTCCACTAGAACTATTCGATTACTCAACTGCTCGTATGGACACTTTTAACCTCTCCACACTATTAGGCGACAAATTCATGGATGCCTACGTCGGACTCATAGCAAGTCAGAAGGTCAGTCGATAATCTTGTGTTTTGGTGTATCTTGATTTATTTTATTTTTTAGCTTCAAACTGAAATATACATACTGTCGTACTTACTCAAAGATCGAGTATATCCTGGCGATCTTTGGGAACTAGTAGGGGAACGCAGTATAGAGGCGATGCAGGAAGAAACCTTGCGTAGACACCAGGACATCTGTGATGTCAGTGGGGATGGAACAAGACATGCGGCCGTAGAACGGTTCATGGAGGAGAGGAAAAAACGGTGTCAAATGGAAGTGTCTTTGTACTCGCAGGCCATCCAAGCCATGGAACAATGCCGAATGCGTGAGCTTTGCCTTTGAGATATCGAGCCATGGTCCTCACCCCCTCACTATGTAGCATTTATTGAAGCTCCGGCCAAGCATGAGATCAAGACTCCCTCAGCAACCTTGAGGCAATGGGGCACGCCTCCACGGTGCTTACCTTTACCCTGTGCACCTTTGGCCTGCTCGATCTCTACGCGAGCGAAGTGCGAAGCTTGGTTAACGAGGAATAATTGTGTTCCTCGACCCTTCGGTACTTTCCTCACCTTTGGCAGGCTCTCCCCCTTTGGAGAGCACCCCCCCTTTGGGGGCCTTGCCCACTTCATCTCTCGGTCAACCCCCCTTTGCACAGGAAGAAACAGCATGCGGCGTTTTAGATGTCAGTACTGTTAAATCCTGTTTGGCTGTGCTCAACTGTTTCTCAACAGCGCATTGGCCCCTCATTACCCCTGCTGAGCACATGGATCACCGCTGACATCCAAGAAGCCTTTTACGAGGCATTCCAAACGGAATTAGACATGCAGTCGGAGTTGATGACGAAGTCCCCTGCTTCCCGGCGCGGCAACGCCAATCTACGTAATCATGGGCTGGATCTGCTCATTTTGCAGGCCAAGATGCACCGCGCCCAAACTGAGATAACACTGTATACCCTGGCCCTTGAGAACACCCACGCAAACGATTTCTCTGACCATAGTAAGTGCAAACCTACCAGTTCTCATCCGCAGCTGATGCCCTTGAAGGTTCACAAACATCCTGGGAACATTATATCCTACGGCCTATACTATCCAATGAGCTATGCTACTGCGACGTGGACGCTGACGATAACACGGACCAATCTCGCGATGACTTTGAATTTTGGTGACGCTGTCCATCTCAGCTCCAGTCAGAACTATTCCGCAGCCCAGTGAATCGTCTTTTACGTTTGATTACATTCTCTAGCCATCATAAATTATTATTTCTTGCTTTTATATCGATCGTTGATGCTAGTAGCCGGTGTATTGACATTGAAACAGTATGATGTGATTTTAGTGTACCGTTACTTTGACAGGAAAATGCGGATGGGTGCCCAATGAATACTTGTGCTCCTGTGAGGAAGGTGCCCGCAATTTCGTCCAGCTCTCGTCTTGGTTGAATTCCGTTTTCCTTCTGTTCTCGATGCATGATCAATTCTCACGGTGATCTGTAATCTCGAGTTACTAGTACGCCTGGGCCTTGGCTGAAGCCTGAGTTTGTCCGGGCATGGTTACTATCAGTACTTGTATTATTATCAACGAGACGACCACGCTGTGCCAACATGCAGAAGCCAAGTTTGCAGTAAGTTTTTCTAACGATCAGGGAATCTGAATTGAACAACTACATCTGTAGAGAAAATATCGGCAGTGGACAAAGATCAATAGCTTCACGTCTAAACTGTTTTTCTATGTCGCGACAATTTCGCAGGACAACATGGTGCTATGATACGCCTTCTGCATTCACTCCTTGTCCTCAAATTTGTAATCATATTCTCCTGAGCAGTCCAGTCAGTTGATTTAAAGAACGCGCGTGTCCATCATACCTTCAGTAGGAGAAGGGGCGTCCCATGGAATCTGACGTGGAGAGCAAGTACTGATGCCATGTGGTGCGTACTCTTCCAGCACCCTTACTCGGTAATTTTCCTCCAACCAACGAAGTCTATACTTTTGGTATAGCCTTTCCAGCCTCAAGCAGTTGATTTCTGCAAGGCGCAGTCTCTCTGTGAGCATGGTCGTGGAGTCCACCCCGCATTTATTATGAATGATAACCGGCAGAGCCCCATTGTTACACGCTGAGGAACCGTCGTCATCAACGTTCGGCTTGCTGGTCTACGATTAGCTTCGAGAATGGTTGATGGCGCTGAAGGACCTTATACTGGTGAGTTCCTCGCCGCTTCTACTAGCATCGCTCACTAACTCGATCCTAAGCAAAGACGTCAGTACGTCCCACTACCAGGTGTGTGCATCGGGTTTACCGCAGGTTCAAGTTAATACTAGTACATCCTTGCACTTTGAAGTTGTCGCACCAGGATTGTGGCATATTGCGCAAAGCGGATGTTTTTTCGAATGGTGAGCTGCAACGAGGAGATGCAAGGTTATGGAGCTTTATACTGATGGTGATATGCCACGCTAGTCTTCGCATATCAAACTCGCCAGCTTGGCTCAGGGTCGATACATTCCAGTAGGCCAGCCAATGAGCGGCTGGAGTTACGATGGCCACTTTTTTTGGCGCCATTCACCGTAGCTGCTTTGGCCACCAGCACCGTGGCCGTTGCGCTGGCCAGTAAATTTTATGGGATGTTACGTAGTGTTATGCTGCGGATAAAAGCTGCAAAGCCCAGGCTACCCTTTATTCCTAGCTTTCATGACCATCCAGGACACCACCCCCAGTATCCCGACCAAACGCGGCTCGTCAGCCCTCCACATGGGGCCTCGAAAAAAGGCGTAAGCAGTCCCTAACGTTGACTGCAGCCTTTGTAGACTCATCCCGTCTCCCAGTTCCTCATCCGACCCGCTCGTCTCTCACGGACGCCACTTTGGTCGTACGGTATTCGCGTTATGCAATTACCCATCCTTGCTTACCAACGGCGTCTTGAGGCTGGAGCTGCTGGAAGATACCCCTTTGGAAGAATTCTCTGCTGAGTAAAGACACGCATCTATGTATTCACTTGTTTGCTGACGTGCATGACAGAGAGCGGCGAGAACATCGCGTCTTTGAGCAACTCATAGACTCATATCCCGGCCTTCTGGAACGGCTGAAAGATGGGTCTGAGGAGGAAATACTTCACGTTGGAGAGCTGGTGCATCTTTTTCTGTTTGGCCAGAGCTCATGCTTATGATCTACAGATTGGTAAGGGAGCCGCAGGCGCCAGAGGGGACGACACGAAAACGTTGAAGTCTGCGCTACTTGATTGGATTTCCCCGAAAGGAGAGGCTATACAACCTCCTTTACATAGAAACTCCAAGATCGACCGCGGTTTTAACCACGAACTCACGGGTTCTCTCCTTTGTCCCGCTGGGTTAGACTGGAACGACCCTCAGTACGATCCAATTTTTTGGCATATCTGTGGTCCTAACATCCTTTTGCACTTTATTTTGTAAACAGGACGAAAGAGAACCTCCGAAGTGGCGAAATGTTAGTCTGTGGGGATCAATGGCCCGTTTTTTTGTACGCCCTCTACGCTTATGACCCCGAAGACCCATGGTGCGGTCTACTTAGGAGCCGCTTGCTAGTGTGTGTAAGTACACGTTCGACTTTTTACCTTACCCATTCACTAACTTGTACTCTACCAGGCTTACAAACATGTTTTTACGTCCCCGAGTTCTGTCGAGAGGGAACCAAAGGCCACGCGATCAGGAAATGCCCGCCTCCACGGCATGAATTCTGTTACCATCGCTTCCGTGGCTTATATCGCAACTCAGGTTCGTTGAACATCACATTTTTATCGCAGAATGGTATTGATGTATGACTGAAGGTGCGATTTGCTCTCAGCTCGTCCTCGGTTTTCTCGCGGACCGACACAACCACTGACTCCGAGACGTTTTATCATAGTCTCCTTGACCTCTTGGAAGACCCTGAAGAATGTCAGGAAGTTGACGAACTGCTGACTTGGTGGAATCGGTATGCTGCAACATTCTTCACCATGTTGCCAAGGCTGATAGTATGTCGCAACTTACTCAGCCAAGTGTTTCCCACTTCCTCTGCTGCTAGGAGGCCTATCAGTGCCAACAGCGCCTTATCTAACATACGACGAAAACGGCTTGCCCTCAAACAAGCCACTAATCTGAATATTGTCTCTTCGTAGTTTTCGTTTAGATATGTCTGTTCGTATTTAATCTTCTATGCAGTATATTGCTACAAGAAAGAATGTCTTGCATGATAATATCCGGAGCCAACATTATGCTTGTACTTAGTCAAATAAAAATCACAAGCTAAGATTGCAAGCAATGACTATACTACGACTGCGTGTGGATGTAAGGTACCATGTTATCAGTATCAGCTCCCTGGCGCCTGTGGCACAACGCAGCCTAGCATTCGAAGATTCTATCCAGTAAAGTCGTCAAGGGAGAGTCTGCGGAAGACAGAACGGCTCACTCACCTTGCATGCGAAGACCATACCTCATCAATATACTGATGAAGGATACCACACCATCATATGCCCGCACCTTGGGACTAACAGCAGCTCTCATCCAAACCAGTCTGGCCTTGGAAGACTCCGGCACTTCGAGAGAGAGGGTGGAGTATAAAATAAGAAACCAACTTTGTGTGCAGTCAGCATATATCATCGAGGTTGGGCAGCATATCAACGCACTGTCGCCCGTCGCCTGAATTGTGCACTTAACAGATTCAAGCTTCACCGGCTAGCATTACGACCACTTGCCGAACGTCAACGCCGAGGGAGTTGTTGACAATGGCGCAATGACAAGCTCAGATTGCAAACGACAATCACGCTGACAAAACTTGGGACTGCGTTATGGACACTTGGCACTCTTGAGCTGTAGGCAGTGTTGGTCCAACAGAGTCCGGCCATATAAACCTTTTTCGGACGCTGGCATCATTTCAGATATTGTGGGGCATAAAAGGACAAACTAGCTTTGCATACTTGTATTGAATCTTGCAGAGGTTGAGCAGGATGGTAATGTATTTTCATCCGTCGCCTGAATTGTACACTTAGCAGATTCGAGCATCAATAGCTAGCATCACAAACACATACCCAAAATCAGCACTGAGGGAGTTTTTGTCGACGACGCAATGTCAAGCTCTAATTGCGAAAGACAAGCGCGCTTACACGACTTGATATTGTGTTATGGATACTCGGCGCTCTTAGATTGCAGGTAGTGTCGGTCCAACGGAGTCCAGCCATATAAAGCTTTTTCTGACGCTGGCATCGGTTCAGTGATTTCGAAGAAAGTATAAACAATCAGAGATTACATGTCATGACCAGGGCAAGGCATCATTGTAGTACATTGTTGTTGGTCCTCAACTAGTCGACATTGGTCGCTCCCAACAATTTCATCTTTCTTTGCCACGGCGGGTGGGTGTTGCAATACGTGCCATCTCGGTGGTTAGCTGACAGGTCAATGCACTAGAGTATCACAATTGTACATTTGGTGTATTCCATCCAACTAAGTCCGGGTATGCAAAGCTTTCTCATGTGGGATACAATTCTGATAGGTATTGTGTAGATTGTAGATCAGACAAAGCTAGCTAAGAATTTATCGTTTTCGGGTCAGTTACCTGATGTAGGAAGGTAAAATATAATACTTACATGTGGATTTGAATCTGATGGTACTGGGTCGATGCGAAGATGAATTGAAAGGATTGGCTGGATGAGTAGTATCGTGAGGCTGTTGACCAAGAGAGTATTCTAGATAGGGAGGAACCAGTATAAGTACGTAGACCAAATACTAGATGTAGATGGAAGATATTTATATTCGCTCCAGCTAGCTCCTCCTGGTTCCTAACTTCCTTCTGTGCAGTGTGCAGCTTCACAAGTTCAAGTTGGTTTATTTGTCGACTCTGTTGAGCGGCTCTAACGATGGAACTGCAAGGCAATGGGACGAGGAGACAATGCTCGAACCAATCGAAAACATCCTCTCATCAATCGAGACCGTTTAATTGGGCACTGCGAACGCGTGTGGGTTGTCGCTTAAACTGGCAAAGTGTCAATATGCACGTGACAGACGATTCACAATTCACTGGCGAAAGCCAACTTTGACACCAAAATTTATTGCTGGAAGTTCCTCGTTGTCGTCGATAATGAGTAGCCTAGAGCCGCGGCTTCAGCTGTCTAGAATTCCAGGCCGGGCCAAAGCCATGGTCAAGCCGTGCACATCACTAACCATCCACATCCGGCCGTTGTGAGGCCTTTTCTGTGTTTGTCGTGGCATTCCCGTATATATTCTTGTTCGCTAACTCTTGTCTTTACGTTCTTACGGGGAGCCGATCCATGAGCCGAAGTACTTCGGAAGGGGTAGTAAGTATTACCCCAGGCTATCAAGGCACTCATCATTGGCTACTAGGTAAGTTAAAACCTCAGACCTGTGGAGCCATTAGTGCTCAGTCGGCCGGGCGGCGGTGGTTATGCACTAAACACAGTAGCTAACTTCAAGAAGTCCTTTAACCCGGCAGCTCGACAGTCACGCCCATGATCCACCCAATGGGCGAGGGTCTTGAATACAGATCAAACTCCCTCTTCATGACGCCCTCATCTGTTATAACAGTATGCTGTCGGGGAAAGGGGAATCTGTACGGAGACCTACAGCTATCGGTCTCGGCGTCAATCACGGCCCAAACTTCAAACTTGCGAAGGTGTCTGATACGGCTTTTCAGATTTTTGTTAAAACTTTTCCAGTTGGGTCGCAGCCGATTGTCGAAGACGTAACTATTCTCGAGCCCTCAGCCATCATGATGTAGTGGTATATCGAACGGTTTTATAGACCTTTAAACTTAATAACCCGGACTTACTGGGTCTTTAACCCGCTATCCAGCCATGATGATCATGTGTCAGTGTGACCTGGACCATAGTCTTTCCATTTAATCATGATAGTGACGGTCACCTCTAGTCTCCTAGCCGTGCACACGACAAC